>JARHVA010006675.1:397500-400000 GCA_037957365.1 Torreya grandis | reverse complement strand
ATCAAATAATCACTATGTAAAAATGAATAGAAAAGTTAAAAATAAAAATTAGTATTTAAGATTAAATATCACATCTCTTTAAAATAAGAATAATTTTTAAAATAATCCTTAGTATTACACTATTAATCATTTTTTCACATGTTCATATAGCTATTTCATGTTCACAAGCCACAAACTTCTATAATTAATGTTTCAAAGAGTATACAAAAGGTTAATAAAATTTCAAGTGATATTATATTATAAATGATTCTAAATAATATAGTTACATTACCTTCTATATTTCCTCTAAAAATATAAAAATAATAATGTGTATATCATACATGAAATGGCCATCATGCATAAAATTGTTAGGTTCTCAAGAATAGAATAAAACGTTTCCTTGATAGTGGTGATCCTATAAAAAATATACCTATTAAACAACCCACTAATATTTCATCTCCTTAAATACAATTGTAAAAATAAGACAAATAACAAATATGGAAACAAGAAGATAATTAAAAACAAGAAATTACTCAAAAAGAAAAATTAATGAATGTAAGATTAGAAAATAAAACTACCAAAAGAAAAATTGCAAGAACAAAATCATGATAAGAAATAAACCTCTTTATATATATATATATATATATATATATATATATATATATATATATATATATATATATATATATATATATATATATATATATATATATATATATATATATATGTCATAAATAATTTTTCAAAGAAAAATATTCCTATAAACTATATTGATTCATTTAGGTTTCTAAATAACTAAGCATTACATCTACTTCATGCATAGAGCAATAAGACAAAGATAAAGCACTAGTTACTTATCTTCATGATCTTAAACAAATCACACATAATCCTTCTCTTATTTAAGATAAAATTCAACCTCTTAGGAATGGTGAACATATTTATAAGGAAACTTTAATCTATCGTGTAATGATTTCATCATAAAAAATACAAAAGATAATTAGAATGGCATATCACCATCTCAATCGTAACCTAAAATTTTTAATTTATAACATGACAGTGGTTGAATTGATGATTATTATATTGATTCTCAATAATATTTGTATGATAATAAATTAAATTTATGTAATTGAAAATTCTTCTTTTTCACTCAAAATATTTCCTTCACAACATATATATGAATATAATTATGCTCATTCTTGCACATATTCATTTATACATCCCATTATTTAGATCATTTGCCTATAGTAACCCCTACTTGTACATAAATTATTTTATCTTTATTATTTTTTTAATTATTCTTCTAAGCTTAATAAAATTTTATCTTAACCCTTGGCTCTATCTCCTTGAACAAATAACCTAATAAAATTATCTAACTAAGATTTTAATTCACATATTTCATGACAAATCATTTTTGTATATTTGTACACGTTGTAGCTCTCAATTATAATTTAATTATACAATAAAAATAATTTTTAAATGGATCACATGATCATTATTAATATATTTTATACACAACATATACACCTACATTTGGGGTACCTTTCTTTTTTACTTTGTTAACACACTCTGATTCAACACCTTGTTGAGAGTTGCTGAAATCTCCCCCTATATCTTCTATTTATTAAACCTTGTATCTTAACTTTATTCAAAATATTTTTCAAATTTCACTTATGCATATTTTAATTTTCACATATTGAAAAAAGTAAAAATAAATAAATTTTTCTAAAATATATCAATAATCAAAATATCTAAAAAATCTAAAATCAGGACATATAAGCCTATTATTATGTGGTTGGATTAAATTTATTCTTATGACATAAATGAATATTTTCAATACACAAAAATATTTCATTATATATTAAATCCCTAATGTTTCTCATACGGTATCTAAGTGTGAAACATGACATATTTCTATAGAACCTGGAAATAATCATAAATTTCAAAAAAAAACATATGCTAATTAAAAATTCATTTATATATTCAATTAATAAAAATTCACACCTTAAAACTAATAATTAATAGTTTATCTATCCTCCTATTATTAATCTATCCATATAAGTTTTAATCCTTTGTTCCATAATGCAACATAATAATAGCAACATCTTTTTTTTTTTTTTACTACAGATAACAATAGACATTCAAATATCAATTAATATTAAATCTAAGGCATAATATTACATGGTTTATATCTTATGAAACTTTTTTTTTCATTTCCTTATTTGGGGTAATCTCATTATTATATAGGAACAACTATACAGGTCGAATTTTCCACAACATCTTTTTCATGTTTAGCTATAAAAAAAGTATATCTCATTTTTACTCATATTATACACATGTGATGATGATTATTATTTTTTATAATATGAAAATATATACATTTTATCCAATATATACTTGAAATATATATACTTAGTCAACAAGGGTATTTTTTAGGATAGCTCTATTATTCCCACATCTCCATTTTTTTCCATGTTTGCATTTTATTTCCTTTCATATGATTGTGAAGGACATTGGATTTACT
>JARHVA010006675.1:325000-392500 GCA_037957365.1 Torreya grandis | reverse complement strand
AAAATAAGTAGATAGTTTTTTGAAATGATAATTGGAATTCCTAATGGAAAAGTGAACAATGGTTTTGATTTTCCCCATATAAGGGTGGTTATCTACTTTATTGATGTTTTTGATAGGGGAGAAACAATTAATGAGATTGGTGGGATATCCTAAGTCTATGAGAACATTGAGAAAAAGAAAACCAACTATTCGTTCATTTAGTCAAGATAACAAATGAATAAAATATAATAAGGGATGCAAGGGAAAAGTAAAAATGATGGGACTTTGAGGTCACAAAAAATGTTTGACTAATTTATAACTTGCATATGATGCCTAAAATCCCAACAAGGATTTATGTATAGAAAGTAATATGCAAACATGAATTTTGAAAATTATAACTTGTAAATTTCATGCCCAACCCCAAAACCTATACAAAGGGATAGAAAGGGAGTGTTTGGTGGAAATTTGTGGCAAATAAGAAAGCTATAAAATGTAGTTTTACAAAATACCTGTGAAAAATGTAACTAGGTTTCCCAAACCCATATCACAACACATAAAAGTACAATGAAGAAATATTTTAAAGGAATAAAAAGAAAGTTTGATAAATTGTGAAATGTAGATAGACTTCCAGATATTGTAAAGAGTAAAGGAGGATAATGGGAATGTTTACGGGAAAGGAAAATCATAATTAGACATTCTAGACTTGTAAATTGTAAATTAATCACAAGTTTCCTTGATAGAAGACAAATATGGGCCCACATGTAGATGCTCAGCAAGACTTTCAAAGCAAGAAGTAAATTTGAATTTTATATAATTATAGATTGATGCATAAAAACGTATGCATCTTCAATAAATTGAATGGTGACCTCATAAAGATAAATTTAACCACCTAAAGTCCATGTAGTGAATCATAGTGAAATTTTTTTAACACTATTATATCTATTTTTGAAATGGGCCAATTATGCTTTGGTTGAAATGGTATTTGTTTAAATCCTTGTCTAAAGCATAAAAACATGGGTCAAACATGGGCTTGGTATCTATGGTCAATATCCTCATGATTAGGGGCATCTTATTGATGGGCCCTAATATCAATGTAATGGACTTGGATCTATCACATGATCCACAACTTTGCATCCTTTATCAAGTGTATAGAATGATAATTTTTAAGGTAGAGTTTACTTTGATGGGGTAGATTGGGATTATGTAGATCAAGACAATGTGTGGGTGTTAACAGATGTAAATAATTTCTATTTATATTGATCACCCTTTCTTTCCCCATGATTCAAATACAAGGAGAAACTCTACTTATTCTACTATCAATACTCAAAGTGAGAGTGTCAATTTACAAGAAAAATGTAGTGGTTATAATTATTGGGGAACTATTAATAGTGATGATTAGATGGATTTTTTTAAACCAATTTTTAATGACTAGGCTTTATCAAATTGATAATATGTAGATGGTAGGATTTAAGGCATGTAAAGTTATCTTGGGAAAGGGGTTGATGTTAAAAGAGTAAATGAGTAGGAAATCTTAGTTAATCAAAAGAACATTCAAGTTAAAATTAAAGATGGTATGGATTCTTGTAATTTTTCAATGTCTCAAGATATTATTCTAGATAGGAAGTCTAATTATATGGAACTTGACCCAAATGAGTCTGCATGTTCAGTGGATCATAGTCAAATTTTATCGAGAATCCCTTGGAAATTAGTGTCTTACCCAAAATGAAAATAAAATTGTGACTTACTTGTTAGAGGGCTCAAGGTTATTTTTGGATCTACTTAAAAAATTATGATTCATAAATTTTTCAACCTCATAGATATTTTATGAATATAAAGCAAAAAATGCATAAGAATATAATGGGTATACATAAATAGTTGGATTTTGGATATATATTATATAGTTTAGTTTTCAAACTAGGATGGAATGCAGTTTGGTAGAAAGTCAAGAAAGGATGAAGGAACATGTAAAAGGAATGTGTGGCAAAGTCCTTAATAGGAAATGCAATTTGCAAAAAATGCAAACTTGCATTTCATTTCTTGGGATTTGAATCCCATAGAGATATCGATGGGAAAAGTAATATGCAAAAGAAAGTTATGAAAAATGCAAGTTGAAATATGTTATCCAACCTCCCAATCCTACCAGTCAACTCAGCATAGGAAAATTCAACCCAAATAGAGGTTTTTCCTAGATTTCAAAGAGGAATGAAATTTTCCATTTTTTAAAATGTGTAAATTGTAAAATACACTTAGATCTCCCAAGATGATGAGTTAACATAAAGTCAACATGAGGTCCCAGTTCAAGGAGGAAGTTTTCAATCTAATTTCAATTTTGCATTTGTTTAAATTGTAAATTTCAATTGAAGTTCCCAAGTCCACTGCGAAAATTTTAAGGGGAACTATAATCCAAATAACATGTTGTGAAATTTTAAGTTGTATATGTATTACTAAGTTCTGGATTCCTATCATATAAAAGAAGTGGAAAATTACAAATGTGACCTAAAGTCCCTCAAGAGGCAAAGAAGTGAAAACTAATTCACTTAATCTCAATAAAATTTTGGTGGCAATACTAAAAATTTAAAAGGGGAAAAAGGAAAGTGTCTAAAAGGTATGTTGAAAGTAATAGGAAAAAGGGTTAAAAAAATAAGCTAAGGCTTACATTTCTAATATTATGATTGTGTTGAAGAACTATATGATAAGAATGCTACATGGTTAGCAAGCCCAATGTGGGACATTACAAGCATATCATTAAAACGGCCATGTATCTACAGTATTCCAATACCATCATTGCAAGGCAAAAGCTATTCTTTGGCATTGAAAAGAGGAAGGGTAGTTGTCTAGAAGTTTCTAGCTAGGAAAATGAGAGGTTAATGGCATGTCCAAGTAGCTAGACATGAAGATAAAGAGTTTGTTTTATTTATAGGAAAATATTCTCCATCAAACGTATCTATAATGTATTTCTAGCCAAGGAGATCAAGGGTTTGATAACAAACCTCATCATTACATGGATAGGCAATTGCTTCAATGATTCCCATATTTCAATTGGAGCATCTTGATGGAATTTTGAGACATAATTACAAATTTACAATATTGAAAATTGTAAAACATATTCATAGAACAATTGGGGCAAGAAATTTGAATAAAAATAGAGCTTATCCTTTTTTTGAAGGTTGTTTTTGGTTGTTATTCTTTTTAGGTCTAGGCTATTTCAAATTTTAGGATCCTTGTGTGTGAATTTTATCTCTCTTGCTAAGGTGGTTGTAGCTCTATAATATTTACCAAGATTTGAGATCATTATATATGTCTCCCATATTAAAATATCAATATAATGATACTTTTCCCATGGTAACATTATAAAATAATCATCTATGTAGGATTTCATCTACATATAATGGAAAATAAATATGATTTTATCTCTTTCCTATTAATGAAATGCAATAATAAATTGTACATGATCTGTTGATTAGATATCTAGTTTAATGATTATGAATGGTTTTCATCTTGGGTATATATCTAGGTTATAAACCTATTTATACATTATGATTTGGAAATTTGTTGTTGATAGCCTCTTAAGGGCACCCGAGGTTTATATATTTGATAGGAAAAATAATTTCAATCTCTAGTTGCAGTGTATGATTTAGGATTTCAAAAATCATTTTAATATTTGCATTGTATTGGAACCAATGGATGAAAATCATTCTTGTTAGCTTCTTTAGCTTGTTTTTCAGTCTTTCAACATTGTTTACAAATGAATGATATCATACATGTTGAAGGAGATCCTATTTTTGGAAAAACCACTCCATCACACTACTCTTTTAACTACCTAACTTGTCCTACCTTATTCTACCCTAAAAATAATACACCTTGTTGCACATTATGATTATTGTTTGCTTACATATGCATAATTGTTGTAAATATGAAATGTGTATATATTTTATGTTTTAAATCCTAACATTATTGTCTTCCATTTGGCCTTCCATTGTTGAAAATTTAATTAGAAATTAAGGTTATTATCATACTTACATCTGTCTTCAATAGTATGTCTAGCCTAGAACATTTAATCATTCTCTGTGACAACCCTTTCTGGGTGGAGTGTGCAAACTTGGTTATGCATAGGCCATATTTATGTTCTTATGTGTCAATAATCACCATGGAGATTGAATTACAGTATCCATCCATGTGATTAAGATACCCCTTAGGTCATCCCACCTTAGTTTAGGTAGAACCAAAAGTGGCAGGGAGCTAACCATACCCTTATCAATGTCTTCTATTCATTTTTTGTGTTTAGTCTATCCTAATGTTAAACCCTTTCCTTGATATAATGACATATTTTTGTGTTTTTCATCTTTTTTTACCATATTACCCAAGTTTGAAATTTTTAGGGCAAGAGGTGTATAAATGGGAACCAACACTCAACTATCATCGTTACTAGGGATTAAACATCAAACTTTGGTCACTATGTTATCGAAGACTCTTGCAGAGAACTATATAAGTTTAGGCTTGAAAATTTCTCTACCTATTATTTGTTGATTTTCTATTTGGGATGGCAATTCTATAACACTCAACTGGTACCATTTCTAGGGATAATATTGTCACCCATGTGGCTAGGGACCCTTTCATAGAGCTATTGTTTTTTTAAGTGTTATCAAGTTCTTTATATTAGAATATTTTTTTCATTAACCTAAGTTGAGTATGTTTAGATAAATTTTATGTATTTTATCTCATATTTTAAAATTTGAGGTTATTTGGGTGTGCTTCACTACTTTGTAATGTCAACTATGTATAAATCCACTGGGCATGTTGTCGATGACTTGAAATATTTGATAATTTGACATATGTTGATTTATTGCAAAGAGATATAAATTCGTCATGTTTTAGGAGGATTCCCATTTTTTGACATGTATCTAAAAATTTTAGTGTCTTTAATTTCATATATCATCACTGATTTTAGTAAGATATGGTTTTTGTATGTATCTCTATGTATTTGTATACTGTTATATTCTATATATTTGCTTCTAGTGGTGACTCCAGCATATCATCTAACTCCAACATATCATTTATTTTCAAAGAAAGATCAGTGACCATTTTTAATTCCTTCAGTTATGATTGTTATTTTGATTGAAAATATAGAAGGACTAAGATCATCCTTCGAAGGTGACACATCAAAATAGCTTGTTTCACCCTTAAGTGATCATCAAAGAAGGAGACAAGTTTGGATGTCAATTGAAGGATAAAGATTAATAATAAAGAAGTGTTTGTATTGTCAATATTCTAGTACACCTAGAATTACATTTTTTAAAATTCTTATTATTAAAGAATATCATAGTTCCCCTAATCATTTAGAACCAAAAAATCATATTTATTACCCACCACCTTCTCAATTAGTTGAATCTCTTCCTAGGTTTGAATCAGTAGGTTCCCCTCACTCACCCCATCATAACCCTTTGTCATATGATCTTGAACGTACCACTAAACTGGTCATGGGGCATAGGGATCAAGATGAGAATGAACATCCTATATTCAAGATTAATATATTTTGACATATTAATTTTTATGAAATGGAAGGTTATCCTAATGAAGTCTTGAATGAAGTAAGGAACCACCTCGCTATGTTTCAATGCAATAATGTAGTGACTTGTAATAAACAATTGAGGGCTTTCTACATTATCATTAAAGATTATGATGTTAAGTATGAGGATGTTTTAATTAAGTTTTTTGAGCACATGATGGAAGAAGATGCTGATGAGTGGTTGAATTCCCTTCTTTATGGATGCATTGATTCATGGGAAGAAATGAAAAATGTTTTCAAAATTGAGTATGATGATAGGATTGATACTGGGTTTCTCTTTGAATAATTTTATAACATTTGTATAAACCTTAATGAATTTGTAAAGGAATTTAAAATAAGGTTAAAAAATAATATGATGAGGCTACCTAAAAATAATAGGCTAACTAATATAGCTTGCCTGATTAAATATTGGTATGCCTTTGACAAGAAGTCAACATATTACTTGAGGGACAAGGCTCTTGTAAACTTGATATTGGCATTCAATATGGCCATTTAAATTTAAAACAACATAAATATTTTGGGTAAACCTTTGAATAACTAGACTGATGTGAAATTAGTTAGTCCTAAAAAAACTTGGTCCACTAAGACAACTAACCTTGAGGAAATCATGACAACTTTAGCCTCTGCTATCAAAGAGAAGTCTTACAAGTTAGATAGGGCTGAAAAGGGGTTTTCTAATGTGTATACAAATTATGAGAGATATTTTAATAAGAACAAAACATAGGGGATGCCTCCTTTCCACATTAGATATAATGATAAAGGGAAGATGCATGCCTGTGATGAAAGAAATGATAGAAATAGAATAGAGGGGCTAGGAAGGAAGTGCCTGATTGATTAAATGATAAAGTGAAGGTTGTATATTTTGACATTGATATTGATTAGTTTGATAAATTCTAACTTCCCCATACTCTTTGTGATACTATTGAACCAATTGATGAAGATACAGATGAACCCAAGTCTAAATCTAATGATGATGAGATTTTGATGATTGATTATCAAGTCTCCTAAAGTAAAATATATACCACTATGGAATTTTTATGTACTACTACTATTGATCATTATTGGAGTGTGGTAAAAAAGGTATGTGTCCAAACTCTTGAATTTGTTTTTGATGTTAACATTATAATTAACATATGAGTTACCCAATCATGATTTTCATTTTTTCAAAACAATTTTCATTATGAAATATGATGGGGGAATTCCTTCAATTGAAGAAAAGCAATTTATAATTAATAAAGTAGTTGCCTAGGATAAATAATATAGTCTGAGAAGTAGTCAATAAGGTGATGCTCCTCAAGACACTACCCCTAAAAATCTAAGCGAAGGCAATTAAAGTAATGAAGTTAAGACAACTACAGTAGTCCCTAATTCTTTGAAGTTATATTTTGTTTCCCAAATTGGTAAATTGAGAGGTGTTCTAGACAAAAATAGAATACATTTTATATCTATTATTCCTAAGGGTGTGAGTGATGTTTTAAATAACCCAACCTTCAATACTATTGTAAAAAATGTAAATTAATTCAAACCTATTTTACATTAAACATTCAGTGATTATGCTTAAATTGAAGGTGTTGTCACCCTTCTACCTAATATGCCCCTTCTTCAATATAGCATGTGTGATATGGCCCAAGTATTGAGCATATTGAATATCACCTTTCCACTTGTTGAGTTATTACAAACACCAAAACATAGGAAGAGGGTAATTGAATATTTGGACATTGATGAGAGTAAAAATGGAAATCAGATGACTTCACCCCAAACACTCATAGAAAGTGATGACGAATCAAATGAGGTTATTTAACCCACCCTGGTGATTAATTTGGGGCTACATTGGTAGAAAGTTAGCTGAATGTGGATCCATTTTACACAACCCTACAAATCAATGGATTAATTATACATAATTATATATTTAATTTTGGAGCTTCTATTAACATGATGCCCCTTGGTGTCCTTAGTGGGATTAGAGTTAAAATCACATCAGGATTTGGCATGTGTTATGCCATGGATTCATGAGAGTTTCTAATTATTGGACAAGTTAAAGGGTTAGTAGTCTATTTGGTAGTTCATCAAGGAGAATATTTGAATATGGATGTGGTAGTTGTGGACTGCCTACCTAGGTCAAGGATGATTATGTCACAAAAATGAGTTGATAGCATCGGTGGAATTGTATAGATTGTGCCACCATTACTTTGGAGGTTAAGATGGTTAAACATCATATGGATCCCAAGATGGTACATGTACTTGAAGACCTAAAACATAATCTAAATGAGGTGTTATACATAGATGTTGAGCTAGGTAGCTTCATTATGAATGTGGATGCTATTGAATAGCCTATTCTTCTTCATGTTGGGTTTTATAAAGAAAGTGTTATTTTGAAAATGTGTTTTCATGGGGCTCACTGTAGTCTTGGAAATGGAGATAGGGTTATCTTTTATGCCCCTAAGTATAAATGTTTTCATTTTTATTTTATGTTTTCTTTCAAATACACAAATGAAATTACTAGTAACGAGTCACTCTTGCATGGTACTCACATGAATGTATAAGAAAAACAAGGTTATTTGTAGCTAATGAAAAGTACCAAGATTTTTTGGCTTGGTCTTATCTAGATATGAAGACATATAGGAAGGATTCATTTCAACACATCATCCTATTATAGCTTAGTAAAAAACTTTTCAGGCAAATTTAGATATTGATTAACCTCATCTTAGACACCAAGCTATTGAAAAAGTTAATAAATTAAGGTATGATCAGATCCCTAAGCCACCAGTTAAAGGTCAACATCTAAAACACTTCCTTGACTAAGTCTATGACTATGTAAAGTAATTTTATAGTGCATACTTTTATCATTACATTTTTCTATTTACCTTCTACTTTTGGCCTTGTTTGTATAGTTCCTCTTGGTTTTTTATTGTATGTTCAATTTCATATCCTTGTGATCTATTTTTGTTAGTATAGCCTTGTCTCATTAAGTTTCTATGAGTGTTTTTTGATAAATTACTAAAGTGTTGACTCCATGCCTCAATTGATTGGACTTTAGTCTTATTTTATGGGGTTCTTTTTGTACCTATAGTGGGTATACATCCCTAAGTGAGATATAATATTAGTACCCAAAATTGCACAATGTAATTTATGCCCTTATTTATATATTAATGCCTAGATGGCAAAATGTTACTCCTATCTACAAATGTCCACCCTAAGTAAAATCCCAGTCTTAACCTATGAAAACCCTATATAATATGATTTACATGTTCATAATAATATGTCTAATGTTCAAGGTATAGGTGAAGATTGCTTTATTTCATTTGCTAAAAAGAATAATAAGCCTAGTTTGTTGAAATTGGATGTGGATCTTGAGGATATTTTTTATGGTGGAATTTAGTTGGCTTTTCATGGAGATGAGAAAAAAATGTGAATTTCATGTGAAATACAAAATGGGGGAATTAAGCACCGATGATTGCATAATAAGTGGTACGTTCTCATGCTTCAATGCCTAATTGAAAAGAAGTAGATGATTTTCAAAAAGGATAAATGGGATCCCTAATGGAAAAGTGAACAATGGTGTTGATTTTACCATTAGAAGTGCTCAACTTTGTTGAGTTTTTTGATAGGGGATAAAATTTGATGATATTGGTGGGATATCATATGTCCATGCCAAAAATGATAAAAAGCACACCAACTATTCCTTCACATAGTCAAGATAATAAATGAACAAAAGATAATAAAATATGCAAGGGCAAAGGCGAAATGTTGAAACTTTGAGGTTAAACAAAAAGTTTGACTAATGTATAACATGTAAATGATGCATAAAATTCTTATGGGTATTTTTTTAGGGAAAAAAATTTTAAAAAAAATAAATTACAACTTTAAAATAACATATATGAAAGGATATCAAGGGAATGGTTGGTAGATATTTATGGTGAAGAATCAACTTGAACAATGTAGTTTAACAAAATACATATGAAAGATGCATCTAGGTTTCCCAAACCCATATCACACCATGTAGATGTACAATAGAGAAATAAGATGGAGTCAAAAGGAAGTTTTATAAATTGAAAATTTTAGATAGACTTTAGGATCCCATAGAGATGAAATTAGGATGATGAGAATGTTAGTAGGAATGGCAAGTCAGAATTAAATATTTTAGAGTTGTAAATTACAAATTACTCATGAGTTTCAACATTCTGTCGAAGGAGAGATGTGTGCCCACATGTAGATGATTGATGGGACATTGAAAGAAAGAAGAAAATTTAAAATTTACATAATTATAGATAGATGCATAAAAATCTATGCATCTTCAAAAAATTGACTAGTGACTTCATAACAACAACCTAATCCATGTAAAGGTCAAGTGGTGATTCATAGTGAAACATTTTTTACACTATTAAAACTATTTTATAAATGGTTTAATGAAGCTTTAGCTGAATTCAAATTTATTTAAAGCCTTGTTTTAACCATATGAGTATGGGTCAAAAGTGGGACTAGTACCTATGGTGGATATCCTCATGATTAGGGACATATGTTTTATGGTCCCCAATATCGATGTAATGCTCCTAGATCTAGTACATACTCCACATTTTTCCATCCTTTATCAAGACAATATAATTATAATCAATAAGGTAGGGTTGATTCTAAAGTGACATATAATTCTTATGTAAAGTAGGCCAATGTGTTGGTGTCAAATGATGTAGATAATTTTTAGTGATAGTATTTCCCTTTCTTTCCCCATGATTCAAATACAAGGAGAAATTATATTTATTCTACTAACAATACTCAAAGTGAGAGTGTCAATTCATGAGCAGAACTTAGGGGTCATTGTGATTGGGGAACTGCTAATAGTGATGAGCATATGGATTTTTCTAAACATGTTTTTGATGAAGAGAGTTTATTAATTTGATAATTTTTAGAAGGTAGGCTTTCAGGTATGGAAATTATTCTTGTGAAAGGAGTAGACATTATAAGGATAGCTGAATAGATAATCTTAGGTAATCAAAAGAACATTCAAATTAAAATTAAATATGGTATTGAGTTTTTTTAAGTCTACAATGTCATAATATTTGAATCAAGCTAAGAAGCATGATTGTGTGGACATTGACCCAAATGAGGTTGTACGTTGGGTGGATCATAGTCAAATTATACTAGAGTATCCCTTGGAAATTGGTATCTTACCAAAAATAAAATTAATATTTTGGATTCCTTGTTAGAGGGCTCAAGGTTTTTTTTATAGCTACTTTAAATATTATGCTACATACATTTTTCAGCCTTATAGATATTTATGAATATAAAGCAAAAAATGGAGAACTAAATAATGGGTATAGAGAAAGAGATGGATTTTCAAAATATATTTTATAAGTTACTTTCCAAACCAGATTAGATTCAAGTCAGGTGGAATGTCATGAAAGGATGAAGGTACATGCAAAAGGAATGTTTCGTAGAGTTTGAAATAGGAAATTCAATTTGAAATAAATGCAATTTTACAATTTATTTCTTCAAATCTAAAGCTCATGAAGATCCTAATAGGAAAAGTAATGTGTAAAATCATGTTGTAAAAAGTGTACGTTGTAATATGTGGCCCAACTTCCCAATCCCACCATTAAACATAGCATAGGAAAAGTCAACCTAAATAGAGGTATGTGGGAGATTTCAAAGAGGAATGCAATTTTGTATTTTTCCAAATGTGCAAATTACAAAGTGAATTTAGATCTCCCAAACTCACTCATCAACATAAATTCAACATGAGTTCATAGTTCAAGGTACAAGTTTTCAATATAATCACAATTTTGCATTTGTGTAAATTAAAAATTACGTTTGATGTTCCCAAGTCTATAGCAGAACTTTTGAGGGGAACTACAAATCCAAATTTCATGTTTTGAAATTGTAAGTTGTGAATGTGCTATTGAGATTCAAATTCCCACCATAGAAATGAAGTGAAAAATTACAAATGGTAGCCAAAGTTCCCCATAAGGAAATGAATCAAAAAATAATGCAGTTAAGCTCTATAAATGTTGTCATCAACCTTAAAAGTTCAATAGGAAAAAAGGCAAATGTGGAAAACACACATTGAAAGAAATAAGGAAAAAGGTAAAAAATAAGCTATGTCTTGCATTTCTAATAATTTTCTTATGTTGAATAACTCCATGAGAGGAATTCTTCAAGGTTTATAAGGCCAAAGTGGTCCATTAAAAGTATATCATTTAAATGGACATGAATCTAGACTATTTGAATACCATAATTGCAAGGCAAGGGTTATTATTTGGAATACATAAGAGGAAGGGAAACTTTCCAAAAGTTTATAGATAGGAAAATGAGTGGTCCAAAGCATGGCCAAGTGGTTACACATAAAGACAAAGAGTTGGTTTTATTCCTAGGGGAATATTCTCAATCAAACTAAGCTATAATGGATTTCTAGACAAGGATATCAAGGGTTTTATAACAAACCTCATAATTACATGGATAGGTAGTGGCTTCAATGATTCCCATATTCCATTTGGAGAATCTTGGTAGAACTTTGAGAGCTGATTGCAAAGTTGTAATATTGTAAATTGCAAAATATATTCCTGGAATAAATGGGGTGAGAAATTTGAATAAAAAGAAGACTTGTTCTCTTTTAAATTTTTTTTGTTCATTCTAAGTCTGGGATATCTCAAATATTTAGATTATTACTATGTGAATTTTATCTCTCTTGCTATGGTGGTTACAACTATACATCCATTAGAAAGATTTAAGAGCATTATGTATGTCTCCCTTATTAAAAGAGAAAAGTCACCATGTTTTTTCCCCATGGAAACATTTTGAAATAATGATGTATGTAAGATTTAATTTAAATATAATGGAAAATGTTTTTGATTTTTACTCTTTCCAATTAAAATAATGTAATAATATGTTTTACATGCTCTGCTGATTGGATATTTGGTTTAATGCTTATAAATTGTCAGCATTTCGGGTATTTATCTAGGTTTTAAACCCCTTTCTACATTGTGATTTGGAAATGTGTTGTTGATAACCTCTTAATAGCACCTTGGATTTATGGATTTGATATAAAAGAGCATTTTAATATCAAGTTATAGTTCATGTTTTAGGGTTTTAATAATTATTTGAAAATTTGCATTATATTGGTACCAATAGATGTTAATCATTGTTGTTATCTTTCTTAGCTTGTGTTTTAGTCTTTTAACATTCTTTGCAAATGAATGATATCATGCCTTCTGAAGGAGATCCTATTATTTGAAAAACCACACCACCACACCACTCTTTTAACTACCTAACTTGTCCTAACCTATTCTACCCTGAAAATAATACACCGTGTTACACATTCTAAGTATTATTTTCCTACAAATGCGTAAGTGTTGCAAATATAAAAAGTGTCTATATTTTGTGCTTTAAATCCCATCATTACAATATTCTATTTTGTCCTATGCTGAAGTAAATTTCATTATAAATTAAGGTTATAATCATATTTACATTTGTCTTCAAGAGCTTCTATTTAGCCTAGAACATTTGTTCATTATGTGTGAAAACACGTCCTAGGTAGAGTGTGAAAACGTAGTTATGCCCTAGTCATATTTGTGTTCTTATGTGTCAATAATCCCCATGGATATTGAAATTTAGTATACATTCAAGTGAGTAGTCTACCCATTGTGTCTTCTCACTTTGGTTTATTTATATCCAAAAGTAATAGGGAGCTAACCATACATTATGTCAGTGTCTTCCAGTCATTATCTATGTTCAATCTATCCTGATGTTAAACCCTTCCCTAGTTACAAAAACAAATTTTGATATTTTCATATTTGTTTAATATACTACCCAAGTGTAAAAGTCTCAGTGCAAGAGTGTACAATTGGGAACCAAAAAAATTTATTACCCATGGAAGTTATTCTTAACTTACCTTGCAAGCATGATTATACCTCTTTATTGAGTTATCTAAAATATTTTGTTGACATTGATCAACAAATGATCATGTATATCTAAAATCTAATAAATCATTTAAGACATTTTCCTATTGCACCCATTATACTTGTAGAGTAAAAAATACTCTACGTTTCATTCTGAGTTTCAGTTACACGCTACAAAGTTTTATTCCCACATAATTTAGTTCGAGACGGTGAAGTTTTGAAAATAGAGCTCGGGCTCCATTTTCCTTTTAAATCATGTTCCCTAAGTGTTGAAATCAAGTGGATACTACCAAGTGTCATCATCCAAGGCACCTTTCATATTTTCATTGAGTTGGTCAGAAGATGTGACATATCTCATAGTGACTCAGTGGAATGCACCAAGTGTCATCATCCATGGTTTCATATCGACACCCATGTTTTGTCTCTTTTTAGTGGAAGGTTTCAAAAGCTAAGTATTAAGATCAGGCAAAAAGTGCCAAGTGGCAATAGCTGAAAAGGTCTCATTTTCATTTTTCTAAAAGTGATGGAAGATGCCATGTATCCCAGCAGAAGAGAGTGGAAGCTACCACATGTCACAATCCAAATTATCTTAATTTTTTCACTGATATAGCAAAGACTGTGGTAGGCCTTAAGTGTAGTTTCTAAAGTAAGCAGAAGCCACCAGGTGTCAATATCCTTGTAAATATGAAGTGAGACCCATTTGAATCTATTGTATAAATAGAGTAAAGCAGAGACCACTGCGTGTTATCTTCTGCAGGTTTCTAAAAGGGTAGCTACAAGTAACGGAGATCACCACATAATCCCAGATAAGTAAAGTGGAGATTGCCAAGTGTTCTTTATTGAAGAAGCAGAGATTGACACATGTCCCTATGTCACTTTTAAAGTTACTCTAGTCAAAAATGTTGTGGGTCTTATTTTCTTTTAAGCTATTGATGTTTTGAGGAAGCTAATTGTGACAAGTGTCAAAGGCAGAATGATCCTGAGCCAAGACACAAGAGAGTATAATTTACATGGAAAGTGCCGCGTGTCTTCAATAGGTGCTGTAGAACATGCCAAGTGTCATTTTTCAGTGTCTCCTAAGTAATAAGAATATTTTCAAAGAATTGGCTAAGTGTTATCTAGCGTTTAAGAGAGGGGAGCATCCTGCAATCTATTTCAACCAATGAACTGCTAGAAGATGAAACATTTCAAAATCTATAAGACATCTTCTGTTAGACACTTTTAGTTTGGTTAGTTTTCATCCAGACCATTAGATTGGGAACAAGCAAACAATCTAGAGTGGATCCAAGCCTATAAATAAGGGCGTAGAGATCACCAAAATAATCATCAATTACCAAGAGAGAATTTTGGAGAGAGATTATTTATAAAGAGTTTAGAATTTTTAGAGCTATAACTAGTAATATCATTTGTTTTTATTCTATCTTCTCAAGTTGGAAGGTTTATGTAACTGTGTATGTTTTTGTGCCTCTTATGTGACTAGAGAATTAATGACAAGATTGAATCTTATGCCTTTGTTGATATTTTCTGTGTCACTTGCAAAAGTAGTCTAGGCAGTAGACTTTCTAGAGTTGTGATTAGGAATGTCTTTTGCTTTTGTCTCATTTTCTTGAGTTAAAAAGTTTATATAACTATACATGTTTATGCACCTCTTATATTACTAGAAAATTCAAATAAGAAGGTTGAACCCTATGCCTTTGTTGACATTTTATGTATCATTGCAAAAGTAGTTTATGATGTGAGCCTTTGTTTCGATTGTTTCCATCTTTTACATTGATCATGCACTTGTTTGCTCTTAAATGTAAATGAATCCTACATATAGTCACACTATGCTCAGGATTAAGGTTGAATTACATTTAGGCGCATTGCCATAGATTAGATTTCCTTTCATGTATTTGTGTTTCTAATTTAAATTCCTCTCCCTTTTCCTAGTATCTAATTAATATAGAGAAGAACCATCTTCATTAAAATATGGAGGTTTTTTCAAGTCACAAGTCCCACATCTTGAAACTTCCCATTATTGTAGATTATAATCAAGCACAATTTTAAATCATCAACAATTTTTGGCATGCCTGATGGGACCAATCTTGAAGTTTATTTCAAGATCGTATGAACCAAAGAGCTACGAGGAGTCATAACTATGGACAAGTAACCAGATCACAATCTACTACAAATCTAGGTATTCTTTTGCCACCTTTGGTAACTAGTCTAAGAAGAAGAGTCAACCATTTTATACCAATACCAAGAGCAAATATGGGAGCCCCTATACCCCCAAGAAATTATGTGAGCTAGAACACTGGTAGTCCATTGATTCTTCCAATACCCCCAGTCACTTGGGACACTATCCCAGTGAATGACCTAAAAACTCTACCTAAATTTAGTGGGCAAGACTTTAAAACACCTGAGGAACATTTGCAGGATGTATCAATTTTTTGTGCTATATATGTTGTCACACATCATAATGTGGCCATAAGATTATTAACAGCTTCTTTTAAAGGGAAGGATCTAGAATGGTATTAGTCTTTGACCCCAAATACTATTTCTACATGAGATCAACTTAGAGATCTTTTCTTTAAAAGATTCGAAGAGAAGGGTGACAAGTCTTCTTTACTACAACAATTTTTTACCATTCAAAGGGCACCACAAGAAGCCATCACTTACTTCAATTCTAGATTTCAAAAGACTTGGGAAAGAATCCCTACTACAACTAGACCATTACCAGGTATGGCTTTAGTAATTTATCTTAGGGCTTTGAATTTAGATATATCTATTATGATTCAGTCACTTGGAAGACACACTTTGCCTGAGGCTTATGACTATGCGATTAGAGCTGAGAATAATTTGCTAGATGCTAGAAAATTGCCTCCAAGGCCTCCCATACCCATGTTACCAAAAATTTCCTTACCATTACCTCAAGAAGCCCATAAATTTATAGCCCCACATGTGTCTATGTACACCTATCCTTAATCATTTGCTAAAGAAATTGTCCCTACTCAGTCATCTGAGTTGGATGATATCAAGAATATCCTAAGGACATTTTCTAATGAGTTGATGAATATAAAAAGAAAGTAGAATACTTTTACTAAGCCTCCATATCAAGGCTATCAAGGAAATAAATTTTCATCTCAGCCAAAAAAGTACCAGGGTCCTTCGAGGCAAAATAACCATTAGCCAACAAACCAATTGGTTGCAGTCCCCACACCCTCATAGACTATTCCTCCTAATTCAAATAGGGAGATTTTTATAGGGCAAAAAAACTATGTGAATAACACTAATGCCTAGTGTTTCCCTTGCAATAATGCTCATACACCTAGAGATTGTCCTATGGGTAATCTATAACAAAAGGTGGCTGAGCAAAGAAGAATGGATGGTTAGTTTGCAAGTTCCAGTGACAATCAAGCTTACCAATCTCCTAGTATGCAAAATTCAGTCCTAGTGGCTCAGTGCAGGGGATGTCCTTGCAACAAGAGGAAGAAATATCCTTGGAACATGCTTTGTTCTCATGGGTTGAAGATGAAGAATCAATATTTTTGAATGAATCTTCTATTTCCAAGAAACTGGTGATGCAATCAAACTACTATACTAGATCAAAGAGAAGAATGTTGGAATAGCCTAAAATTTTAAACAATGAAGTTATGAGGAATCCTTCATTTCAATATCATCAACATGCAGCTGTTAGACAAGAAATGCTTCAGCTAGTGCAGAATTAAGAAGTTCCTGAACAAGTTCAAAGAAAGACAAGATATCCTAATCTTCCAAGAATTGAAATTTTTGGACCAAGGAATGTGGTGGATCAGCTAAAGATGACCCCAGCACAAGTATCAATTTGGGACATGTTAGCTATTCCTGAACAAAGAACACTATTACAAGAAGCTCTTAAAAATCAAGCAATGCCCAAATATACTGAAAGACCTATTGATAAACGAAAGATAAAAAACATAGTTCATTTGTGGAGAATAGCCTTAGTGCACAATGCATCAGAGGTAAGCCAATCCAAACTAGATTCCTTCCATTTTACTAAGATAGGTGACTGGACTAAGCATAATTAGGAAAAGGAAAATAAACAATTGTTAGCTATCGCACATAGTGACCCATATGAAAATTATAACTCTACTCGTTTGGGAACTTATCTTATTTTTGATGAGGACCATGAAATCCCAAATGTTTTAAAAGAAGAGACACCAACTACTCAAGGATCTGAAAAAGATTCAGAAATTTGGAGTTTAAATTTTGATGGGGCTAGAAGTAAAAATGGTGCTGGAGCAAGAATTTGTCTCACTGCTCGAAATGGCAAAAAAAATTTAAGGGCTATCTGTTTTCAATTTAGTTTTACTAATAATGATGTTGAGTATGAATCCTTAGTACATGGGCTCCTATTAGCCAAGAAAAGGGGAATAAAGAATCTAATAGTAAAAGGAGATTCAGAATTAATAGTAAAGCAAATTAGAGAAAAGGCAATAATAAAGAATGTCAGAATGAAATCCTATAAGCACAGAATTTGGGACTTAATAGAAGATTTTGAAGCTTTTAATATTGAAGTAGTTCCATGAATTCAAAATTTTGAAGCTGATAGGATGGCATAGATTAGTTCTCAGTTTGATCCAGCAACTGGCCTATTAGTTAATAATGAGTTAGTAAAGGTTATAGTAAGGCTAGTTATTCCTGATAATGATGAGAATTGGAAAGTATTTGAGAATGATTCTCAATTACTCTCATTCTTGTAACAATTAGGGGAATTTGTTGATCAATTGCAACCAAATATTGAAGAGGCATATGAGGATCAAATTATATAATTAAAGAATAATAATCTTACCAAAGGTTTAATCACTTTAGAAAGCCTTTTTGATCCAGAAGATGTAAGCCTAGAGAAGAAAAGGTTCCAAGCAAACAAAGCAGATTATTTTGAAAGAGAAGTCAGTGAAGGGAAAAAATTAAAAGTTGGAAATTTTGTAACTCAAGAAGAAAAGGAAAGGCTAATTGAATTATGCAAAAAATATGACAAAGTCATAGCCTAAAGCTATGAAAACCTTCATGGATATAATAGAGACATCATTCAACACACAATAAAATTGACTAAAGGATCTAAGCCTGTCAGACAAAAAGAAAGACCAGTGAATCCAAGAATTGAGCCTCTAATGGTAGACGAGTTGCATAAACTTTTAGATTTTAAAATAATTTTTCCAATCAAACACTCAACCTGGGTATCAAATCTAGTACCAATTAGGAAAAATAATGGTGATAAAAGACTTTGTGTAGATTTTAGAGATATAAACAAAGCATCTTTGAAGGATCACTATCTTTTACCCTCCATGGAACAAATTCTACATATTGTGTCTAAATCAGAGAGATTTTCTTTGCTAGATGGTTTCTCTGGATACAATCAGATTTGATTGGCTAAAGAAGACCAATACAATACTGCTTTTACTACCAAGTGGGGAACATTTGCATATTCTAAAATGCCATTTGGCCTGTCAAATGTTGGAGCCACTTTTCAGGGAGCTATGGATGTTGCATTTGGGGAACTGATAAATAAAATCATCTTGATTTATCTTGATGATCTTACTATTTTTTCAAAGAATGATACTGATCATTTAGAAGCTATGTTTAAAAAATGTCAAGAATTTGGAATATCCTTGAATCCTAAGAAATGTATCTTTCTGGTCCCTCAAGGTAAATTATTGGGACATATAGTATCTAAAGATGGAGTTTCCATAGACCCAAAAAGAGTGGCAGCTATAATGAACTTACTTCTTCTAGTCAATAACAAATAAATTCAATCTTTTGTGGGAAAGATTAATTTCATTAGTTAGTTCATATCTGACTTTGCAGGCTTAGCAAGACCAGTGACACTTTTGCTGAAAAAAGACCGAATTTTCAAGTGGACTATAGAAGGAAGGCATGCCTTTGAAAAGGTCAAGAAAGCTATCTCAACAGCTCCAATACTTAGAAACCCAAATTTTTCTAAGCCTTTTGTAATGTATGTATATGGAGGAGAGATCAATATTGCTACTGTTCTAACACAAAAGGATGATAAGCAGGAGAGAAAACATCTAATAACATTTTTCTCAAGGACACTTAGGGAATATGAAACTAGATATAACTTTGTGGAAAAACAAGCATATGTTATGGTAAAATCTCTCAAAAAGTTTAGGCATATAGTATCAAGAAGGAAAATGCGGATACTTGTAGCACATCCAAGTGTCAGAGAATACACCATGGAGGGTGAAATTACTGAAAAAAGAGCAAACTAGATAACTAAGATCCTAGAATATGATGTAGAAGTCAAACCCACTAAATTAGTTAGAGGTAGGGGTTTGTGTCAATATATGACTCAAGAGCTTGAATAGATGATACTTAAAGAAACAAATTCATGAACACAAGAACTTGTATTGAGAATACAAGAAGTTGATCAGGAATCCTAGGTTACAAACATGATTCATTTTATGAAAAGTAGGATTTACCCAAGAGAACTTCCTCAAAACAAGAGAAGATACTATAGGATATAAGGAGTTCATTTTTTTTAATTGAACAGGTTCTTTTTAGAAGAAATTTTGATGACAAATTGTTAAGATGTGTAGAAAAAGATGAGGCTATGAAAATACTACATGAAATGCATCATGGAGTATAAGGTGGACATTTTTATACAAAGACCACAACTATAAAGATAAGTAAAGTAGGTTATTTTTGGCCTACTTTACTTATAGATTGTTATCAATTGGTTAAAAAATGTCAATCTTGTCAATATTATGTGGGGATGAGAAGGAATGCAGTAATGCCTCTTAGTCCTATAATTGTGGATGAACCTTTTGCTCAATGGGGTCTTGACTTCATTGGAATGATAAATCTAGTATCTAGTATGGGTCACAAATAGATCTTAATAGCCACATATTATCTCACCAGATGGACTGAGGTGGTACCACTCAAGGAAGCAAAAACAAAATATGATCCTAGATTTTCTAGGGAGTATCACTACTCATTTTGGGGCTCCTCGCACCATAATTTTAAATAATGCTAAATCATTTTTAGGGTCCAAAGTAACTGACTTTGCATTGAAGCATGGAATATATCTAAAAACCTCTTCCAATTATTACCCTCAAGGTAATGGTTTGGCAGAATCAACTAATAAGACCCTGATTAGACTCATCAAAAGAATAGGGGCTGATCATCATAAGGAATGGCATAAAGTGCTTAATTTAGCACTGTGGGCTGATAGAATTACACCTAAATAGGTGATCAAAATTTCCCCATATGAACTGGTATATGGGAAACCTATTGCAATTCCCTTAAGATTGGAGATTCCTACTCTCCGGCTGATCAAACAGATTGAAATTGAAGAAAACGGCCCCATGCAGGTCTAACTAGCAGAACTTCTAGAAGTTTAAGAAAAGAGGGATTCAGCACATGATTCATTGATAAAGCATTAGAAAATAGTTAAAGACTATTTTGATAAAAAGACTTTAAATCCCCATTTTGAAACAGGTTCAATTATTTTGAAATGAGATGCAAGAGCAACCAAACCAGGTTAACACACTAAGTTTGAAGCATTATTGACTAGCCCTTATAGAATTTAGGCATGTAAACAAAAAAATTTATTTGAGCTAGAAATGATGGAAGGTGAACCTGAATGGATTCCTATAAATGGAATCTATTTGAAACATTTTAGTTAAAATTATGTTTTCTATTAATTTCAGATCATGTGGGAGTTGTAGATTCTTTTTTAGCAGGATCAAAAGTCCTTATGGTCACCAATAACTATAGAGTAAAAAATACTCTATGTTTCATTTTGAGTTTTAGTTGTGTGCTGCAAAGTTTTGTTCCTGTATAATTTGGTTCGAGAAGGTGAAGTTTTGAAAATAGAGCACGGGCTCTATTTTCCTTTTAAATCATTTTCTCTAAGTGTTGAAATCAAGCAGATACTACCAAGTTTCATCATCTGAGGCACCTTTCATATTTTCTATTAGTTTGTCAGAAGATGCCACATATCTCATAGTGACTTAGTGGAATGCACCAAGTATCATCATCCATGGTTTCATATCGACACCCACATTTTGTCTCTTTTCAAGGGAAGGTTTCAAAAGGTAAGTATCAAGATCAAGCAGAAAGCACCAAGTGGCAATAGCAGAAGGTCTCTTTTCTAAAAGCAACAGAAGATGCCATGTATCCCAGTAGAAGAGAGCAGAAGCTACCACGTGTCGTGATCTGTATTATCTTAATTTTTTCACTGATATAGCAAGGACCATGGTAGGTCTTAAGTGTAGTTTCTAAATCAAGTGGAAACCACCAGGTGTCAATATCCTTGTAAATATGAAATGAGACCCATTTGTCTAAATGGTATAAACAGAGTAAACCAGAAGCCACCATGTGTAATCTTCTACAGGTTTCTAAAAGGGTAGCTACAAGCAGTGGAGATCACCACGTAACCCAAGATAAGTAAAGCAGAGATTGCCAAGTGTTCTTTAATGAAGTAGTAGAGATTGAAACCTATCCCTATGCCACTTTTAAAGTTACTCAGGTAAGAAATGTTGTGGATCTTATTTTATTTTAAGTTGTTGAATTTTTGAGGAAGCGGATTGTGATAAGTGTCAAAGGTGGAAGATCCTGAGCCAAGACACAAGCAAGTATAAGTTATGTGAAAAGTGTCACGTGTCTTCAATAGGTGCTACAGAACACACCCAAGTGTCATTTTTTGGTGTCTCCTAAGTAGTAGGAATATTTTCAAAGAATTGGCTGAGTGTTATCTAGTGTTTAAGAGAGGGGAGCATCCTATAATCTATTTTAGCCAATGAACTACCAGAAGATGAAACATTTTAGAATCTATAAGACATCTTCTATTAGACACTTCTAGTTTGATTAGTTTTCATTTGGGCCATTAGATTGGGAAAAAGTAGACAATCCAAAGTGGATCTAAGGCTATAAATAAGGGTGCAAAGATCACAAAAATAATCATCAATTACCAAGAGAGAATTTTGGAGAGAGATTATTGGCAAGAATTTAGACTTTCTAGAGCTGTGACTAGTAATATCATTTGTTTTTATTATATCTTCTCAAGTTGGAAGGTTTATGTAATTGTGCATGTTTCTGTGCCTCTTATATGATTGGAGAATTAATGAGAAGATTGAATCCTATGCCTTTGTTGATATTTTTTGTGTCATTTGCAAAAGTAGTCTAGGCTGTAGACTTCCTAGAGCTGTGATTAGGAATGTCATTTGCTTTTATCTCATTTTCTTGATTTGAAAAGTTTATATAACTGTACGTGTTTCTGTACCTCTTATATGACTAGAAAATTCAAATAAGAAGATTGAACCCTATGCCTTTGTTGACATTTTCTATATCACTGCAAAAGTAGACTATGTTGTGAGCCTATGTTTCTATTGTTTCAATCTTTTACATTGATCATGCACTTGTTTGCTCTTAAATGTAAATGAATCCTACATATAGTCATAATGTGCTCAGGATTAAGGTTGAATTACATTCAGGTGCATCACCATAGATTAGATTTCTTTTCTTGCATTTGTGTTTTTGATTTAAATTCCTCTCCCTTTTCCCATTATCTACTTAATATAGATAAGAACCAGCTTCATTAAAATATTGAGTTTGTTTCAAGTCGCAAGTCCCACATCTTGAAACTTCCCATTATTTTTGATTAGAATCAAGCACAATTTTAAATCATCAACAATACCTCAATTTATTTTGTATTGTATGATTAATTATTATTTCCTTTATACATACTAAATTAATTATTATTTTATAGCATTTTTATTTTTCTAATTTTCATTTGTAAGTTTTTCATATTTATTATTGATAGTCAAATTAAATATATTTTTAGTATTCATCCTTTTGACAAATTATTTTTTTCTCATGTTATCCCTTTTTCTCATGTTAATGTTGAATAGACAACTAAAAATAAACATAAATTTATGAAAGATGATTGTAAGGATGTTTTTTACCTTGATATAATGGACTCATATAAAGCATTTCAATATGAAGCATATAACTATGAATTTGTCCAAGAGGAAAAATGTGCACCCTTTGCTTCATATTAATTTTCCTCTTTAGATCATCTTCTATATCCTTTTTAGGGATCTACATTAATATAACTTTGAAAAAATCTATGGATTTTGTTTTATGTTTTTTCATAGCTTCCTATTTGGACTTACATTCACTCACATCACTAGTTCACTCTTTCAATTCTATTATTGATTACTATAGATTTCCATTTATCACACCTACAAATTCATCTTTAGATTCTCCTTTATAATCATCTTTAGATACACCACTATATCCCTCTATGGCATAAAATTTGAACACTCTTTTTGATCTCTCTTTTGATTATGTTATGCTCAGATCTATAGTTTCCCCTTGAGTATCTTTTATTAATATTCAATTGGATTCTACTCACACTCATTCCTAAACCCATTTGTTAGGAGCTAAATTAAATAATAGAGTTTAAGAATTTTGATTATTTACCCTCTCTTAGGTAACCACATAGTACCAATGGTGATGTTATATATTAATAACCTTTTATACCTTATTTCCATTATTATCAAACAAATCATATTGGTGATGAGACAATTTATCCTTATTTATACCCTATAGTTATTGTGTATAAATGTTATAGTAATCCTGTCACCATTGTATCACCTATAATGGAACAAAAGATAATTTAATTTTTCTATCCTTATAACAAACATCAACATCATAATTATAACTAATATGATGAGGATTGGTATAATGATTAATACGTATATAGTGATGATGATTGTGATCTTCCCAATCCTAATCTAGAGACTTCTCCACTTTGCTTTTGTAGTGATGACAAAATACATACATCTTATGCAATCATTACTCATTCTTACTTGTAAACTAAACTATATGAACAAGATTATTATAGTACCTATAATGTAACTTATTATATTTTAGGTACACATGTAATACCTTTACACACTAACACTATAATTCATGTTGATGAATCTCCAAAACTAACCATATCTAAGTAATAATTTACTCTTAATCATACTTTTCATATTCACATAGATTCACAACATTATGATAGTGCATATCTTATTAGATATATTTATTTCAATGTATACGATAAATGAGAAGTAATATATTCATGTATAATCAATAAATATCATAATGTAAAATAATATCCTATCCCTTCCTCTCCCACACATTTTATTAATGGTGTAAATATTTTATAAATTATATTTAAGGCTTGTTCTTGTGAAGATATTCAATATCATATCATCATTATGATAAATATAATAAACTAGTTACAAAATCAAAATTGATATTTAAGATCAAAATTAACATATATGAAAATTAAAAACAAATTTATAAAGAATAAAATACAAATATATTTAATGATTCAAAAAGTATAATAAAGGATTATAAAAGTCCAAGTGATATTCTAATAATAATGATGTGAAATAAGTTAACAACATTACCTTATATACCTCCTTAAAAAATGTCAAAACAAAATACAATAGATTTCATAGGCATTAGATAGATATTTTTTGGGATTTAAAGAATAAAATACAAATTTTGTTTGATAGTGGCGATCCTACAAAAAATAAACCTATTAAGCAAGACACTCATATTTCATATAGTAAAAATACAAGTTCAAAAGGAACACAAAGATAAAACATGTATATTAAATTATAACTCAAAACAAGATAATATTCTAAAATAACAATTAGCATATGAAAATTTGTAAGAACAAATTCAAGATAAGTAGGGAAACTCCTTTTTTTTTTAAAATATAGAGAAATCTCCAAAAATAAATATTGATACAAGTTATAATGATATAAATATGGCTAATAAGTAATCAAACATTACATATACTTCATGCATAGCTAAAAAACAAAGTTAAAAAACCAGCTACTTTTATTCCTAGTGTTCAATCAATCACACATGATCTTTATCTAATTCAAAATAAAATACAATCTGCCCACAATGATGAACATAATAAGAAAAACAAATACAATCTCTTGTGTAAGGAATTCCTCATAAATAAATATAAATTATTTTTAGAAAGGCTTTTAGGCATCTCATGTGCAACATAATAAGTTATCTCTCTCTCTCTCTCTCTCTCTCTCTCTCTCTCTCTCTCTCTCTCTCTCTCTCTCTCTCTCTCTCTCTCTCTCTCTCTCTCTCTCTCTCTCTCTCTCTCTCTCTCTCTCTCTCTCTCTCTCTCTCTCTCTCATGATGATTATTAAATTGATGATTATGATCTTAATTATTCACGAGATTGGTATGATAGTGATTTATAAGGATATACAAATGGCACTTTTTCTTCACAACAATTATTTATTTCACATCATATAGATGAGTATACCTATTCTCGTCTTTGCCCATCTTCATATAGACATCCCCTTGATGATATCATTCATAAATAGTCCCTGATACTTATTCACAACATTTTATTTTTTTTAGATTATGTTTCATATTCTTATACACTTAATCCAATTTTATTTTATCATTTGGATCTATCTTTCATTTTAACAATCTAATACAATTATATTACTATGCTTTCAATTCACATCCTTCATGACAACTCATTTTTTCAAATTTATACATGCTCTATGTCTCATTTATACTTTCTTATTGACATCTATCCAGTTTCACATGGGATCACATGACTATGCTTGTCATATTTATTATAATACTTATAAACTTTCATTAGGGTCACCTTTCTTTCCTTCCCTCTTATAACACTTTGCTACAACATCTTATTTATATTTGTTTGAATTTCCCCCTCTATCTTCCATTTTTAAAACCATTCTACTTACCTTATATTTTAAATATTTTTAAATTTTCATTTATGCATATTTTAATAATAAAATATCAAAAAAAGGTAAAAAAACACGTTAATATATTCTAAAATGTGTCAAAATTCAAAATATTTGATAAAAATTTAAAAATTGGGACCTATAAGCATATTCACATATTGTTGGATTATACCTTTGCATATCCCATATATATTTATGTTCAATACATATCATATTTAATTACATTTTCAATACACAATCATACACATAAGAAGTTATCCTAATAAAAAATTATTATATGCACTAAACAAGAACAAAGTCACACTAGTCAAAAAATATGTAACTACATTCTTGTCCTCATATTATGAGCATGTTCCTGTGTATTTTAAATTTTCATTCCCAAATGTAACTCAATCATAGGAACCTCTTATACATGCTTTTTTTTTATATCATAGATCAAAATCTATATTCAAATATAAATGAAATTTTAATCTAAAGCATAATCTTACATGGTTTCAATGCTAGGCCTACTTTTTACCCAACTTCCTTACACAATTGTGGACATCTCATTGATCTATGTAAACACTTTTACAAGTTATATTTATTGACAACCTCTTCTTCATATTGAGTTAAAAAGGGGGAAAAATGTATCATTTTTATTCATACTTTATATATGTCATGATGATTATGTTACTTGATAAAATGAAAATTAAATACATGCGATCCAAATATGTTAATTTAACTTCTACTTGAAAAAATGAAAAATAATACACGTGATCCAAATATGATAACTTCATTTTCTCAACATGTTTGCTTCATCACATAACATGATTACACTTTCTTGATTGCTAAATGTAAATATTTGCCTTATTTGTGTTCAATATAAATTTTTTTGAATATATTGCATCACCATGCCATGGGTATGGGGACTTTTGATTTATCTTATTATGTGATATTTACATGTCACTTGTATTCAACATTTTGACCTCATGCATTATATTCATGCAAAACTCTCTAATGCCATGTAAAATATCAAATGTACATTATATCTAGCCATTGGGACCTCTTGCGTGTCATTTTGTGAATTTACTTACATGTTCATTATTTTATACATTTATTCCATTATTATTATTATTATGCACTAATATGTATCTATTATATATATCTATTGTGGCATGATCCATATCATGCACATACCACATATGTTGTTCCATTCTTCATTTTAGAAAATATAATGTTTACAAAACATATTTAAATACTTACATGTTACTTGAATGATTAATAAATTACTTCAATTTTGTATTAAAATTAAAAAATACATAATTTAATACACAAGCTTTTCATATGATTCTAAGCTAAATTTATAGTATTATAATACAATTCATCTATGAAAATTGCCATTCCATGATTATATATTTCAAAAATTCTTTCACTTTAAATATTGAGACAAGTGATTTGAGGGAAGTTTTCCTCATATTAAAATGGGGTCATGAAAATGGGATTATATCCAAGATTTCATAAGCAATACAATTGAAATTTAATAGTTTACAATATGCAAAAATCATAATTTTTAGAATATTGGGGCATTCAGTACATGACTATGCACTCATTCTCATAGCTAATCAAATAAAATTACACTTATGACACTATAGTCATAATATTAAAAACAACATTCAATATATTAAATTTGAACTCCATATAGTACAAGGGCATCATATTCATTCATGACCAAGCTATTAATTTCTATTTTTTTGATGTCTCTATTGTGTATAATTTTTTTAAGAGTTTAAAGTTTGAATCTAGATATGTTTTTAGTGGTTTAATTCATCTTTCTTAAGTGGACCAAATTTCATCTTAATGGTGCTCCAGTTATTAATTTGAATTTAGTGATCCATATAGTAGTTCTCACCTCTTTTCAATTTGACTAATTAGCCATATGAGATCTTAGTTACGTTCATGGCTTTGGTTGGATTTTAGAGTTAACCAATTAGTTGGTTTCATTTTATGCAAAAACATTACATAGTACTCTATTATTGTTGGATTATACAATATTTCCAACTCAAACATCTTTAATAATTATCTATATTTAGACATGATCACTATCAATTCATCACATGTTCAACACTCCTACACATGACTAAAAAAGGGGGAATGGACACCTATTTGATAATGAAAAAATGTGTATACACACTCAAGTTTGTATTTCCTTTACTCTAATCATGACATGCATCATTAGATTAGTGGTGGGGGATGTATAAATTAACGTTTAACAAATAAATGCTTGAAAATGTTTATTGTTCACTTCCTTACCTTGATTTTTATTTGTTACATTTAGTTAACAAAAATCCTTACAATTGATTTATTTTCTTACAAATACTAAAAAAAATACCATGCAAACATCCCTATATCATGAATATTATTCTAACAAAAGCTTATATAAAAAATTTATAAATTTTATGATATTATCAGATAAGAGTGCACCAGGTAGACCCATATATAATCTAGATTAATTCCCTAGTGCAGCTTGCCTTCTTTGTTTTAACAAAAAAAAATTCAAAAAAAAAAAAAAAACTATTGTATCTCTTGCCCATATCATAAAGTCATCTCATTGAAACATTTAAAATATTCCTCTATAAAATTGCATAAAACTCCTCTCAAATTTATCATCTTGAAATTATATTTTAAAATTATTATACTTTAATTAAAAGGAAATTATTCTTTTTAAATTAAATTCTTTTGCTTTCCTATAGTCATAGGCCATGTTTAATTTTTTTTATAATAGGTTAAGTGAATACAGGAAATATAATACAAAGTAGATAGATATACTCTATAGATCTACCCTTCTACTGTGCACTTGACCCTTCACCTTTGATTTTTTTTTTAATTCAATGCCACAATCCAATGTTTGATTTGATCAATATTAAATTTGTAAAAAATCTGTCTTTTCCAAAATTAGTTGATTGCAAGTCAAGTACATATTTCCCATTTTGAAATTCATTATTCATAGTTTATTTATCATATTTTATTTTACCTTATTGTATATTAGTTTCTATATTTTATTTCTATTTAATTGATTTAATCCAATAAAAAATAAATGAAATTGGTTTTTGTTAATCTAATATTAAGAGATTTTAAGTCCCCATTGCTATTTATATGAAACTAACATAGCATTTTTCCTTCTACTAATGTGTTCCAATTCATTAGTATATAAACTATGTCCATAAATATTGATAATTTATATTGTATATAAAATAATGTGTATAAAAGGGGGATGAAAAAAGTCAACTGAAAGGAAATCCATCCTATAGTTTATAGCATACTAAACATGTTATGCATAGAAATAAACCCTATAGATAGATACTCTTAAAATTAAGATTTGTAGTAGATAAACTTATAAATGAATAAGTAGAATTAAATCAAAATGCATATCATTTTATAATAACTTGATGTGTCTTTATTTCTATGTGTGCACACTCATGTGCATGCATGCATGTGTGTGTGTGTGTGTGTGTGTGTGTGTGTGTGTGTGTGTGTGTGTGTGTGTGTGTGTGTGTGTGTGTGTGTGTGTGTGTGTGTGTGTGTGTGTGTGTGTGTGTGTGTGTGTGTGTGTGTGTGTGTGTGCACGCACGTGCGCGCGTGGACGTGCGTGCGAGCGTGCATGCGTGCGTGCGTGCGTGCATGTGCGTGCGTGCGTGTGTGTGTGTGTGTGTGTGTGTGTGTGTGTGTGTGTGTGTGTGTGTGTGTGTGTGTGTGTGTGTGTGTGTGTGTGTGTGTGTGTGTGTGTGTGTGTGTGTGTGTGTGTGTGTGTGTGTGTGTGTGTGTGTGTGTGTGTGTGTGTGTGTGTGTGTGTGTGTGTGTGTGTGTGTGTGTGTGTGTGTGTGTGTGTGTGTGCAAGCACACTCGTGCACATGTGGGCACATGTGTGCATGTATACGTATCTAGAAAGTAATTTAAGTCTTATTTTACAATTTATTTAATCAATGGATCAAGATCTATCTTAGAAATTGTAAAATGTATAATTTCATGTATTTAATGCCATTAAATAGTTTTTAGTGTATAGAAAAGGGGTTTATTACTATCACACTACTTCCATATTTATTATCAAATTATTTTCTTCCAAAATAAATTACCCAATCCTAGTTTGGATTTTAATACACATATATGCAAGAAAATAGCTAAAGGCATCATCAAAAAAGAAAACTAGATGTGAATTGAACACTAAAATCAAATTTGAGGTAACCATAACTCCTTGTCACATAAACATATCTAATATAACATAATATTGATAGCAATATAAGGTACTTGAAAATTCAAATTATGAAGTTAAATATTGTATTGATGAATAGAGAGGTTATTAAAAATAAATAATGACTAATTAATTGGCTAAATTACAAGATGTCATGCAATAAAATAGAATTGGTGCTAACGAATAAATACCTCACATTATAAAAAACCCCTGTCTAAATTTTTTCTAGATGGAAAATAATTAAAAATGATTGTTATGAGGAATTTATCATAAATGATGATAAAACATGACTAAATTCACTGTAAGTGTTGTGAAACTAAAAAAATATTAGGGATTTACATAATTTTTTAAATAATAAATTTAACTCAAAGAAACCTATTTTGCACCCAATAGTGAAGCCATTAAACAAAGACCAAGAAAACTAATCATTAATATTTTATATAAGGGATTTTAGTGTAAAATGTAAAAAAATAAACAAATATAAAAATATTACTTAATTATGATTTGAGACCAATACCAAGCTACTTTGAATGTTTTTTGATGAGATCCAATATGTTGTCACCCAAGTACTCATACTCCACATGTCAAAAAAATTGACTCCATGCACGTCTTTTCCCTTGCCTAATAAGGGAAAAAAGTTAATAAAATGGAAACATATAAAATGAAAAATAAATTAATAAGAAATACTCAATACAATGATGAAAAATTTAGATAACATTTATAGTCTAACATTAAACAAATATAAGCTGCTAGTGAAATTCTATAAAATTCTAAGGTATGTAATTAGAGGCATTGATCATGATTTGTAAATTTGCTCTCGATGGTATGTCAACACCACATGACACCTAAATGGTTTCATTCATTGGTTTTGGTTCATTACATGAATTTATTTGGTTTTATAAGATTAAATGTGAAACTAAAACTATAAATGAGATGCCCTACTCTAGGATTTTAAAATTTTATTATTCTTGCCCTATATCAAATCACTACACATGCCACCATAATACTCCATTTTTAAAAAATCATTGTGAGACACTATTGTATGAAAATAATATAGGCATAAAACCTTTCCTACCATTGTGATATAAGAAAATAAAAACTAAACACGTATCAAATGATAAAAATTGTGATATCGAAGGAAATTTGAGCTGATTAAGGAGAGAGGAGAGTATGGATTACTTATGGTCTTCATGATTTTAGAGTTTTCGCTACCTCTCTCCACACTGTTGATATATCCAATATAAGAAAGATTCATTGATAACACATTTACAACATTGAGTTAGGCTAAGTATCCACACCTTGGGTAGTTAGTCACCTTCACCTATATTAAATGGCCACCACCATTCTTCCTAAATAATTTTATGTATGTACCACCGATGGGATCTAGAGTAGACATGGCAATAAAACAAGCTTGTAAATTTTTCCCAAAATTTTACCATGAGGTATTGATTCTAACTCTAAGAGTCCTCTTATATATGTGATTCTATATCTTCTAAAGTTTGATAAATATTTCAATTAATTTGAAAATTTTACCCCTATTGCTTATTTTTTGGGTCGAGTCCCTTTGGAAGACTTTTGAAGTAATGGTTTGACAAGAAATGACATCCATGGGGTGAAATTACAAGGATTCCAAAACTTAAGCAAGGGTTTCTTATTGTTTTGGTTTTTAAACCCTAAGCATTGTATAGCCATTATTAATCATGACCCTTAGTTTATTCACAATATGTAGGTTTTTTTCCCACTGGAATAGATAAATTCAAGTATATGGATAATAAAAACTTAAAATCCCATTATGGGTAGATTTTCTAGGATTACCTCTACCTCTATGGAGTTTTGTTTACTATCTTATCAAGCCTATTGGCCACTTCATCTTCCATGAATAGATAATGTTCAATGTATCTTGGCCCCAAAGAAGGGTTTGTGTTGAGATTGACCCAACTAAGGATTTTTTGGAATCCATCAACATTCAATTTGGAAAAAACTATTTATCTCAACTTGTCCTCTGTATTAAACTTCAAAACACTTGTTTTAGGTGCTAAGATTTGGATCACAAGATTAAAAATTCCCCCATAATGGTCCACATTCCTACAATAGCTGGGGATAAGAGTGGATGTAAACCAAAACCCCAATCATATGATGTGTGTATCACAGTGTCTAATAGGAATAATACTACTACCCATGGTAATAGCAAACCTCAGCCATCTGTATCCTAGACCTTAATAGGTTCAAATTTTGTATCCCTTTCTATCAAAGATTTATTATTGTCTAAGTGTAAACCCCCACCTCCCATTTCTAAGTCATCGTAGGTGGCTACTTAGTTTATGTCTTTGTCATCACCTACTCCTATGGCTCATTTTTCATAACCCTTTTTAGGGGTGTATGACTAAACTCAGATCTGGGATTTTTAACCCTTAATTGCAAGGCTATCATACATTATTCACATAGTCCATAACCCTCTACAAATGAGGATTATGTACCATGTAAAAGGAATCCATTCAATATGGGATAATTTTCTCTTCTACTCTTAGTTTTCAATCACTTTGAAGCCTTCCTATACCTTTTGAAGAGAAATGATATGAAATTAGATGTTTCCCAGTGATAAATTATTCTTAAAATATTTAAGGACTCACTTATCTGAATCATAAGTATATGGTCATGAATATTTCTCACCATTTTCCTAACATGAAAATTCCTTTCATGAAAGAATTAAAAATTTATAGTTTTCTGCTTCATTATTCAACTCACACTATTTAGATTTGGGCCATCTATTATGCCACATATCTTGAGTCTAGTTGGGGGGAGTTGTCACCCAATTCGCACATGACATGGATTAAAATATAATGTATTAGGATTTAGACCCCACCCTTTAGATGGAATGGAACCTTTTTGAATTTGATAACTACATCATTGGATTTGTAAATATTTATGCATCTAATGACACCATGAAGTGCACACTTCTATGTAGATGGATTATTTATTACCTTCAAGATGTAAATTAGATTATGTGTGGTGACTTTAACATGATTAAATCCATGGAAGACAAGGAAGGTCACATTATTTTTAGATGGTATGAAAGAGAAAAGGATTCTTGGTTCTACATGTGTAATAAACTTGGGGTATTCAACCGAAACCATCACAGATGAGGTGATGCCAAATCCCCATGGTTATCCTAGTCTAATCTTTTTCAAGGTGAAGACCAAGTCCTAAAAAGCCTTGATAATGGATTCTTGGCTAAGCAAGACCTTTTTTTTCCTCATTAATAGATGACCTACATCTATCATTATAGACACTTTTTGTCTAGCCACTAACCCATTTGATTTCGCATACACTAGAATTCTCCTCAGGTGAATCCCAAGAGTTTTGAGTTCTACCTCAACACTTCCCACCTCAAACATGAGATAACTATGAAATATATCACTAGGATTTGATGTTTTTCCCCGAACCAAAAAGGGACATTGGTTAGATTGAGTGGTGGTATAGGACTATAACATGCACTTTATTCTTCTTATGGATTTATGGAAAACAAGTAGATATATTTAGGCAATGCATATAAAATGCTATAAAATATGAGTATCTTAGGGTCTCATGTGAGTTATAATGAGAACCTTTAAAATCTCATCTACACTTTATGGTTACCATGTGGAGGAAAAATATTCAAGTTGTGGATGCTTACAAGGATAGAGGATCACAACTCTAAGCAAAGATGCATGGTTGAAGTTTGGAGATAAAATGGCTCAATTATTTTTTTCTATCCTTACGTCAAGGCAAGTTAAAAATAAAATATAATCCATTAGAAGTGATTTGGACCTAATTACTATCCCTATGGATATCTTCCATGATTTTTGCCAACACTAATATGGTGTATTTGTTGCACAACCTTTATTAGTAGTGCTTAAGTCTTCACTTTCCCAATGCCTTGATGTGGTCTCCTATAATCTCTTGGAAGCTTAGAGAGTTTATTGAGATAGAACACTCAATGTTAATGACCTTAAGTAAGATATTATTAAAATAGCCTCTAATAAATATGAAAGTGTTGATGGTTTTCCCTGTGAGTTCTATCAAAACCTATGGGATATGGTTGGCCTTAATGTCCATAGAGTCTATTATGAAGTAGTATTGACTAATTCCTTAGGCCACCTGATTAACTAAGGAAACATAAAGTTCATTTACAAACCTTGGTATCTGGAGCTAAATATCAACATGAGACCCATTACTTTTCTTAATGTTTTTATAAAATCATTTCCAAAGATTTAGCTCTAAGAATTAAAAACTTAGATCCCTTAATTGTGCAATTTGAGGAAATTGGGTTCAAACATCATTGGTATATTTTGCACAATGTTATTATTGTTTGGGAGGGTATGGAATGAGATAGACTTTCCAAATATCAGGCCTTTTTTATCAAGATAGATTTTGATAAAGCCTATGACCATATTGAAAGGCATTTTATTATTGCCATGTTATAAGAACTGGGGTTTGGCCCCATGTTTGTTCATATTATCAATATGGTTTTTAAGTATGTTAGGTCTTACATAAGTACAAATGTCTCAAAAATATTAGATTCATAGGTCTATAAAATAGGTGTTCCCCCTATCCCCTTCACTTTATGTGTTGGCTATTTAATGGTTTAGATATTTTTTTGGCTATTGAATGGTTTAGATATTTTATGCTTCCAAATAATTTGGTAAAGGGATATATCTACCTAAGTCAAACCATAAATTAATCAATGTGAAATTTTTTGATGACTCCTTTATCACCCTAAAAAAGGATGAAAGTTGTGTTAATAATGCCATGGAATGTCTAAATATTTTTTGCCTTGCTTGTAGGTCATGTATTCAATGGTGTAAAACGTATTTATATCTCTAATATTTATCGTCCAAACTTCCTTGGTTGAAGTTATATTTATGGAAATGGATACTTCTAGGGGTTCAATTTAATTTTTTAGTCCTTCGTTTCACTTTCATAGTCTCCCTATAGAGTTGTGGACCTAATAGTCCAAAGAGTGGAGAAAAAAATATCTTTTAGGATCACTAAGACATTGATCTTGGCTATTAAATTCCATATTTTTTATAAGGTGCTCACTGTAACTCATTTTCACTAATATTATTATTTTGTACCTTCAAATTCCTCCTATGATAATCTTTATAATCTTCTAAGAGACTTTATTTGGGCCAAATCTAAAATCCACTAAGGATTTTATCGAGTATCTAGGGTAATTTATTTTCACCCCATTGTAGCTTATGGGTTGGGGCTTTTTGACATAGTGCTTTAGGGCACTATTCATGGGCCCAAATGGATCAATACATATCTTTAAGGTGATGAATCATTGAAAATTTTACTATGAAACTTCATATCTTAGGTCTACCCTCTCATTAAAAAGCCTTGGCAAGGAATAAGATCTCATAGTGCACTAATTTTTCAAGTGTTTGTAAAAGTATGAAACACATTTTTCTTGTAAATTATCCATTAACGGCACATTAAAATCTCAAACTTCACCTTATTTTTATTTGGGATGGGTTTATAAGTGGTCTTTCTCTAAACTCCCAGTCATTGTGGTGGTTTGCACAACTAAGCTTTCACAATGTCTGTTTTTTCATGGTCCCCTAGATTAAAACATTAAGGTTATTCAAGAAGGGTATTATCATTAATGGTGATTTATTTGGTAACGTTTCTATGCATTAACTTTCTAGGTCTATTTTAAAGACCAAATTTTTTCTTAACAAGGAAGATGTGGAATCCATTATTGAAATTCAAAGCTCCATACTTGATGTGTACTTACACAAGATCAGAGTTTCCTCTCTCACGTAGTGGTAGATGTAATATTATTGGTATAAAACCATGTCATTTTGTCATTATTCTCCCCAAATGATCTAAAATTTATTATTCTCTCAGCGCATTGACATAGAGGATCTTAATCACCATTTACCTCTCTAATACCTTCATTGGTTTTGGGCCAAGAGGTTTGATCACATTTAGGTGGATTCTATTGAACCCAAGAAGGCTCACTTACTTTCATTTATTATCTACAATTTCCTTCCCATGGGGAATTAGTTAAATCACATGGGGGTGTTTAATTTCACTTGCCCAACTTGTTAATACCTAGAAACTATCAAGAATCTCTTCTAGTATTGCCCACATGCTCATTCAACCTAGAGATTGTTTCACACCCTTTTCAAAACCTTCAAGATTGAGATGTTCACATATAAAATGTATCTCATAGGGGACTACACCATTTTTCCTACAAGTTATAATACATTCTAGGAGATTTTTTTAATATTTTTTATAGATTTAAAAATATAGAAATCAAGCATGTTTTAATAATGAGATTATGGAATTTTTCTCTATAACTAATAAATTTTTCATGATTTCTAATATTAACTTAATTATGTAGAGTTACATAAACAATTTATCTTTCTAGTTTCATCATCTCTAGCTTCTCCTAGATGACTAGGGGAATGTTTCTTATGCAGTTAGTTATAAGCCACCTAATACTCGATCTTGTCACTCTCCTCCTAGGGGTCACATGTGTAGAGAGAGGCATCATGACTTTAATATTTGGATGTCTCTATGATTAAGTAGATCCTCTTCTTGATTTCACTAGACATCTCCTCTAAGAGTATTTGATAGAGATAGAGGTAGAGACAATAGTGGCGGGTGATGGAGACCCCCTCTATAAGATAAGTTCCTTCATCTTGATACATCCATATTTTCCTCCCACTAGGATTTATAGAATGATGCTAACACTAACAAGTAATTTCATGGTTAGGACCCCCTATAGATGATGATACCATAGCTTAAGATGGTTTTGATGGTAAGCTGCAAGACTCCTCATCTCCACCTTCTCCTCTAGCCACCATGTTTGTAGCTACTTCTTAGTTTGATTCTTGATGTTAGTTTTTTTATATTATAATTTTTTGATTGTGACAAACTTGAGTTAATTTAAATTTTATTTTGGGACACTTATAGCTAGTTTATTTGAGCTATGGTTTATCTTGAGGCATTTAAAAGCTCAGCGTGGCATTAGGGGTGTGATTTTTCCACCCATTTTTTCTATGACTAGATTTGTCCTATTAGTTTTAATTTGAATTAATATAAAGCTTTTTTCAATTAAAAAATAAATGTGATCATTTTCTTCTTCTAAAATTTTATTATTACCATCCATCGTAAATGAAAAACAAGGATAAATCCACTAGGTGAGTGCGTATCAAGACAAATATTCCCTATTGGTAAACCGAATTAAATAAAATGATCCCATAGTTATTTCCATGTGGATAATCCAAATAGATCATAAACTAAAAGTGAATAAGCATGAAGGTGTAGAGAAAATAAATCTAAACCTCAAAGCCATACAACTAAGCCTCAACATATACAATCAACATAGGAAAGGAAATCAATATCATCTTTAGCACTAAGTGTTTTACAAAAACAAACTATGACCAAGCACATAAATAGACCGCTATAATATTAGATGTAGATAATTTACTTATAACTTGATACCAAACTGTAAATGTGATTTTCCTAATTAAATTTATTAAATAGATTTTTTGTTGAATTTTCTTCTAGTTAGATTCCAAAATTTTGGAAATAAATATAGTTCTTTAAGCAATGAAAACATTTTTTATTCTTCTATTGAATATGCCACTCCATAATTTGAATCCTCTTTTGAAATATATAGTTCATGAGTCTAAATAATGTGCAAACTTAGTGTTATTGAAAAAAAAGATGCATATAGTGTGTTGGACTGTACACATAATTAAAAAAATATTGTTCCTATCAATTCTAATAAGATATTATATCAAGAAATACATATTTGTAAAGCATTTAGGGTTAATGGAACCATATAACTAATATAAGATGAACTATCATAGTATTGTAATCAAGATCTTACTATATCCAAATCCTATTTAAGCATTCTCTTTTTATAACATCTATGTATTACCTCAACTATTAGGCTTTTACAAACTCATTAAGAATATGATAATGTGCTCAAATATGGAATCATTCATCAATGCCATCTTCCATGGATAACAAATATATTTATGTGAGATATAAATAATTTTAAAATCCTAAGTTGGTCTAAAATTTGGAAATCAATTGGCCCTCTTTACAATCATATAACTAACCTCCTACTTTGCACTATTAAGGACCAATTATGTATATTATTATTTGAATTAATATAGGACCAATACATTAAATTTAATAATAGAACAATTTAAAAATGAAATAAAGTATAATATTATTATTTTTTACCACATCTTCATAGACAGAAGAATAAAAGAGGTTCATTCACATATTAAATAATTAAAGTATGTTGTCAAACCCAATGTTTTATAATGCATAAAATATATGTAACTATAAAGTATACTCAATTATAAAGTATGCTATTTCAGCAAGGAATGAAAACACAAGGGTTCAAATTGTGTTTATTTTTTCATTCTAAGTAAAATATTCTTCATTATTTATGTCAATCGAATTAATGATATTCATCTAATTAGTTTCTTCACAACTTGTTATAACATTAACTATACCAATACTCAAATTTTTTATTAGTAATCCATACTTTAGAAAGATATTAAAAGAGGGCATTTCAAGTTGGAGTATATGTATTTCTCAATCTAAGATTGTTTAATACATAATTTATAAGGGAATTAAAAGAGGGCATTTTGAGTTAGAATATATACATTTGTTAATTTAAGCTTGCATATTGATTAAAATTAACCATTGTGTTCATGATTCAATATTGGTTATTAAATGATTTTGAGCCATCCACATGGTCTTTTCACATAGTCCATAGGATGAAATAGAAAAATATGATTTGATTCTCTATCCTCTGAAGTTATAACATTATCTCCTAATATATCTTATTTTGGTTGAACACTAAATTATTAAACAATGATCCAAAGGTTTATATGATATGAATGGTGTATATGTTTGATCAAAAAAGGATCCAATACATTCAAAAATGATGTAAAATATTTCTCTTTTCCATAGAAATTAGTACAATTTACTACAAGGTAACTCTTTTTGGCCAAGAACCAATGAATTTTAATAATATTGGTCAATGATTTTAATCAACTAAATATATTTATATGGCTTAACATTACCTTACAAAAAAATTACTTATGCATTACACTATATGTCTTGATCTAGATATGCATCTATAAACTTATATACATCTGGTTTTTATGAATCTTTCACAACGGATACCTTATCTTCCATTACCAAATGTGTTCATTTAAAACAAATATAAATGATATAGAAATTGTAACATGTTGTTCAAACCTTTATTACCTCATTAATTTTTAACTATATATTATCTTTCATGTTATTGGTATCTTCCTCTGCCAACCAATATTTACATATATTTACCTTATCTTTTATCAAGTGTCATTGTGTTCATTTACTATTTTAAAAATTTTAACCACTTAAAATCAATCCAATCTTGTGTTTCCTATTTTTTTGACTCTAAAATTACTTGTAGATAAATTTTGTTCTGATCTTATTTACTTTTTACCAATATATTGGGTAAGCTATCATTTATTGTAGCAATCTTCATCTTTATATTGTAAGGTATATTCACCTACATATCTTGTAGTCTTTTTTGATCGTGCTTGTTTTTTATTCGTTGTTGAGAGCTATGTTGCTTATATCCATTATATTCATATTGAATTTATATCTATCACCTTTACTAGGTTAATCATAACCAAATTACACATTAAACATTTTTCAATCACTATGGCTTTGATTATGTTCATTTCTTTATTGGTGGTCATAATTAAATTAAATTAAAAACTCATACTTATAGCTTTCTTTAATGACAACGAACTATTTAACCTTTAAATTTTATTTTATTTCATATCCATGGGAAATGGTCCTCTTGAGATTATGCTTTACCAACATAAAGTGATAACTACCTAAGAACTAAACGTGGTATATATTTTTTTTTTCATGTAAACTAAAACTTATTAAAAATATATTATTGAAATCATGCTTATTGTATTTATCCTTTTTTGAAGTTCCCACTTGTGACATGATGACCTAGATCATAAAATGATGGACTAATGACAATTCCAACTAACTCATACCATAGTTAGTATATAAAATTGGGATATATCTAGAGACACATATCTCATTTACATGCACCGGACTCATCATGAAACCTCTATGGTATGAATAAATTTAAATAGAAGCACATTAACCAATAAATTATTTATTATAAAATCATGAATTTCTCCTCCTCCTTAATCTATTATAATATCTTCAATTAATATTAAGGTAATTAATGATAATAATCATCAATTAATTACATATCAATGGGTCCATATCCGATTAATACTTTAGCATATGGCTAAAATCAAGTCAAGATAGGTTGGGTGCTACATACTTTTACCTTTAGAAATATTCATTTTTATTTTTATTTTCCATAGTGAATGTGCTCATAGTTGCATCCATATATTTTAGTGATAAAATATATGTAATAAAATAAGCATAATGACTCATTCATTTGTTAATAATATTAAATAACATAATATATGATTTTCACATGCCTAAACATAATAATAAATATATATTTGAGTCAATGAGATGTGGGTGAGTTGGTTATGTGTCTTAGTTATTTCAAGCCCCACATCGCTTTTAATATCTAAAAAGGAATATGAGTCTAGTTGTGGTTTTTAGTTATATTTTCATAAATATTAATAATTGGTGGTTATTCTTGAGACCGATTGTCATTATTTTTGGTAATTCTCGTAATACATGTGATATCACATTGAGATATAAGCTACAAATTCATTCCACACTGGTAGAAATCTATTATGAATCATAACAAATTGAATACCAACCATAGGAGACTAGCATTCAACACCCATCCATTATATAGTCGGGACGATCCCAAGCACACCAAGTTATACATTGACATAACATTAGAAAAATCATCAATGCCTAACTGGAATATATTTATATATGTAACATCCACAACTTAACTAAAAAAATAACATGGTTATCAAATTGAGGATGCATTCATGCTCTTGAAATAAAATTATACACAATAATCAATTTCTTCTTCTTCTTTGATGAAAGTAGTACACACAAATAAACATATTTTAAGTAAATATTTATCATTCATATGGTAAATTTCATAGTCAATGTAAATAAATTATTTATCACTGCATTAATAAACATCTATAATGGAGATTTTAATAGACAATCAATATTCCATAATTTTATTGACCATCTAATATAATTCAAACATCTACCACACATAATAAATTGTAATATTCAAGAAATAATTCATCATTGTAGTAAGCATTTAATTTAGATAATAAATCCATTGTAGACATGGTAAATTGCATAATTATTTCAATACAGGACAATTTTCTATAGCTTCAATAAACAAACATCAGAGAGTAAAGATCTTCATGGGGTAGCTACAAAAAATCATTATACTAGTGATATCTAGTTTTTTAGTGATTACATCATCCAATTGTTCTCCACAATTTTTAATTTATGTATAATTATGATCTCAATTATTAAGATAAATATTACATGATAAAAACATCCCTATAATACTCATTAACACTCATTTGATGTCCCAATGGCTCATAAATAATTGAATACAAAATCAGATAGATTTTATCATACTCATAGATAAAATACACATACATAATTAATTGACTGCCCTAAATCTCATCCAAATTATAATACTCATTCAAAATAGTTTTCATACTTTCAAGATTACTATGTGGACAACAAAAAAAAATAAAAATCACCTAGAAGGGAAAACATAATCATATACACAACAACATAAATGTAGAAGCATACAATACCATACGTAATTAACATATGCATAAAGTGTCATATACTAAAATTCATAATGAACATTTACAAAAAGTTTCATACATCAACATACACATTCAAAATATAAACAAAGTATTATACATAATCAACATATGAACAAAGTAATATACATCAACATACATAATTATCATAAACACATACACAAAATCATTATTATTGGGAAAATTATGTTCATTAATAGTCTAGAATTAAATACTCATTCAAAGCAGCAACACATAGTCAAAAAAATCACCCCATCAATATGAACAATGAAAAGAACCCCCCCTCCCTCCCCCGCAAAAAAAAGAAAAAGAAGGCTCTACTAATTAATATAAAATCATGTTTACATTAAGGTTTTACACTAAATTAAAAATATTGATATGTAATATTTTTTTATCTAAGAATGGATTTACTCATTCTTAATTAGTTCAAGTTGAATTTGTGTCAAAATAAATAGGGGCACTCTTGTTCCATAATAGTACATTCTAATTCAGCTAATTTTTATATCTTTTGAGACATTCCATTAATCATCCTCACTACATGGAAAAATTAAATTATCTCATTTATTTCATATTTTCATGCTTAACCAAGCATTCCATAATAGGTGTCCACATAGAGAGACTAAATTCAATTATATATAGGATAAAAATTAACCAATAACAAATTTATACACATCACTGTAACTTGTTAACAACATCAATTAAGATAATTCTCACAAAATGTCTATTTTAATTTTAATATGACACATTAATACATATTAGTCTCTTATTATTTCCAAAATGAGGAGGTCATCATCCATCTATAAATGGGTAAGAACAATGTCGACCAAAACTTTTTCATCCCCATAAATAAATCAGATTTTAAATCAACAAGTAGAAAGAATAATATTATATGATCTTTGTAGTAAAAAATATGTAATCAAGATAAGAAATCACAATAATGAATTTAAATACATTTAATAAAATGTCATTAAGTCAAAAAAAAATAGTAACATAATATCAAAAAAAATAATCAAAGCTTTAAAATATCATAGCAAAAATAATGTCCCTAAAATTCAAAATATCTTAAGATCTGTGTTGTTAAAGGATGTCACACATAACAAATAATGAATAGGGTTGCATATAATGGAGATATTTCACCCCATAGGAAATTATTTCTTCCAAAAACACTGGTATAGAATTAGAAACCTCTCCCATGCCCTGATAGAGGCCTTTGTTCTAGGTAGCAAATATTGTCATTGAATCCATCAGAACTACTGAACCTAAAGATATATTTTTATTTAAATCCAACCTACCAAAAGATATTAGAAAGGATGGAAAATAAAAATAACATAAATTATAAAATACCAACCACTGTTTTCCAAAATTCATAAATCCACAAAGGAGATTTTATATAATACAAATTAGATCCAAAGAACACAAGATTAAATATCATCCTTAAATTAAAATGAAATGTTGTAATAAAGTCATAATAAAAAATTAAGTATGTGTATGCATTTAAATCCTTAATAATATAAATACCAATTAAAATACTTTAATGAAATCTAATACACAACATTAGGCTGCTCATTTCCTTTCCTAAATTAATCTAGTCTAAAACTAGATGGAATTTTATTTTTCTAATAGGTATTGTCATAATTTTCATTAGTATTGGAGTTTTAGTGACTAATATTAGTATAGAATCAAACATTATGGCATATCATGCAATTTAAAGGATTTCAACACAATACATAATTATTTTCTCAACCAAAAATTAGGTTTTACAAACTTAAACTTGGTTGTATAAATGGCCCTATACAATCATTTTCCCATTTTTTCCCCAATTTTCAAATGATATGGATTCAATTATGTAACATATTTTAGTCATACACATCAAAAACAAAACATTTTCTATGATAAATTTTCACAACAATAAAATGACATTTATTTAAGGAATGAAGTTAAACAGAGTTTGGATATAACAATTCCATTTAAGGAATGAATTTTAACAATGTTTGGATATAACAATTCCATAACAATGATCACAAGATCTTTTCAATACAAGGTGAGATCAATTATCTCAATGACTAACATTATCTCCAGCCACCATAAACAACATTGGGTGACATTTCATTAATAATTTCCTATAGACACGATAGAGTGACTTATATTCGATAGATGGTTAATGATTCTCATAAGCACTACATTTAATGATAAGCTAATCCATTGATCATTATTAATCCCTTTAACAATGAGGCATGATAGAAACATTTTGTGGGAAGTAAAATTACCTTGGTGTGCCACAATAAAATATAATGATGTATCCTTTTAATTCTAGTTAATATTTAAATTCAATTCATAGTAATATGCCTTGTAAGTTTTACTAGTATTAGGTAAACATCTTAATTCATTTCTATAATCGAAAGTAACAATCTCATTACAATGTAACAATGTTTGGTATTGGGTATTCATTTATAGACATAATGATGCACATCCGTTTTGTGTTATCAAATAACTATAGCATTATCAAATCATTTGTAAATATTTATTTAGATTATCAAGATGATATGAATATTTGACACGTAGTTGACAATCTATTACTTTTCTCAAAAGATTATTACAAAACACACAAAATCATTTCCTCAAATTTATAATCATCACACTCAAGTGAACTTGATTAAATTAAGATGAATGTATAGATCTAGATTTAATATCTAGATTAAGAAAGGGGAGGAATATCTCATTTACTTATCCATTAGATGTTAAATGTTTTAAAATTTATTATTATTTCATTATAAATCTCTATTGGCATAGACAAACAAAATGAAAGTAATATAAAATAATCATATCAAGTATGTTCGTATAACTCAAATTACAACTCAATAATCCTTTAACTAGAGGTGTGAACTTAAGTCATAAAATTTACTAAGAATTAGTAAATGTATCCATTGACCATAAGTCATAAAATTTACTCAAAATTAGTAAATATATCTATTGAAGATAGATAATCTAATTAAAGGACTTAGAATTTAGAGGATAACCTAATGTATCATATTATATAATTTCATAAGAAGATTTGTTCACATACAATAACTGTAATCATTACAAAAATCTAAATTATGCTCGGATGTTCATAATTTTTCACAAAGTTATTTCATATTACCCACATGCAAATCAACATATATCAAAAAATGAAAATATGAAGTTATTCTAATTATAAAGTTTGATAGATGACGAAAGTCAATCAATATGTAGTATAAACAATAATAAATAATAATGGATATATATTTTAAATATAAAAATATGTCCAATGATCTAGAATCAAGAAGTAATATAAATCATCATTTTCATAAGGGAGGAGGAAATTTAGACAAACCTTCCATTTTTTTTCAAACTAAATCAATGAATACATGATATAAAATGAAAATTATTTATTGAATCTTTGTTATCAACCCTCATCTTGAACTAAAACCATCATGCAAGTCATGTGAGCATAATGTTAGAAATGTTTCTTGAATAAGTTGCCATAATAAACATGGTATGCATACAAAAGTGGAATTACTTAAAATTTTAAGAATAATAATACATCTATATCAATATTTAATTTTAATTACATGAATATATTTTATAAATAAACATGAACTATAATTATATCCCACTAATCTAGATAATTTTAAGTAAGGATTTAAATAAATCACATCTTTGAAATATACAATCTTGTGTAGTATAAAAAGCAAGTGTCGTGGTGTGTCCTGAGTACCTAATGGTTAGAGGTGGAAGAGATGTTACAATTCAGATTCGAAAATATAATTTCATTATATCTGAATGAGAATTATTACCTAGGATTAATTTTTGTATGGACATGCAAATTTTGAGATAAAATAATTAATAATTAGAATCACTCAAGAGGATTAACAAGGTTACATATCTTCAAGGGCACAATAATAGCCAAATAAGTAAAAAAATGAGGAAATGCTAAGGATAACTTAGGCAAGGCAATGTAAAGGTCAATAATTTTAAAGAAGTGAACTAAAAGCATTTCATCTACCATGATTATATATGGGAAAAGGTATGAATGGTGTTGATGGCAAACCCATCAAAAGTAGAGGTTGTAGTGAAGAGCAAGTGTAAGTCATTTTCTATCATTTAGCACCACCATAAATAATATAACCATAACTTTGAATATTTACATTATTTAATCAAGCCTAACACTTAAAATGATCTTTTTAGGCATTTTTGGTAGATACAAGAGTATGTCAATGAATTCTAAAAGTTGCCAATATGATTTTATTGGATGATATATCTATGAAGCTACATATTGAATCCTCACAATAATAACCATTTCAACTGAACATCCAATCCCAAATATTAGAGGTCATTAGTTTTCTAAATCTTGGACTATGTTGAAAAAATTTGTATAAAATATTTAAATAACTTAGGTTAACATTATTCTAAAACATATTTTCAAATAAAATAATGTTAAGAGTGTGTTAAGAAGAAGGAAGATCTTTTAAATGAGTCACTAGAAAAATAATAAATTCCAAAAAAGTCCTTGTAATACATTCATGGGTTACTTGAATATATCTCATAGGATATACCTTGAAGGATAAATCCAATCTTTGCACGTTTAAAAGGTAACTCTTAGGAGATACCTTGAAGGTATTAAAAGGCCCTTCAAGTTACCACCCAATAGTTTTTAAGGAGAGTATGTTAAGAAGAGCGAAGATATTTTAAATGAGTCACTAAATAAATCAATCAAGCATTCATTGGTTTCATCTCATATCAGAGCATACCAATCCTGGCAGAAAATGTAGTGCAATAGAGGGAGGCCGTCAGATAAGAAGTGTTGAAGTGTTGGAAGCCATCGAGTAGCCAAATTACAGTGGTCTATAAAAGAGTATGTATCATAACCTAAATTTGATTGACGAGTCAAAGTATTGTCGGCTTAATCTTGTAGAAATGTAAATCTGAAGTGCAGACCATCTGATGCATGTTATTGCAACTAAAGCATGGTGGAATGTTAGGCAAAGTCATTAAACACATGAAGTCAAGGAGATTTCAAAGCCTGAAGTGGTCATGAAATTTTGGCTATAGAATGACCTATTGGCAAAAACACATTTATAAGTGATAGCCAATCCAACATGGATTACATTACACCTACAACGTGTACCAAGCGACCAAGAGTGTAGAAGGAAATAAGGGAAGAAGCCAATGAATAATTATCTTTGTGGTAGTGCCATCTCTATCTCTCAATGTATAATTATGGAAGGTGCTACCTATACCAAAGACACATTCATGATCTAGCTCATAGAAAAGCCAAAGGAGGTGTTTGGAGACTGCTATAATCCAAATTTTCATGCTATGGTCCACACTATCCAAACCTGCAACTACATTTTATTTGGACATGTGAAGTGGTTGGCTGCCATTAAGAAAGCAAGCAAAACAACAAAAGTCTACAGTGAATTGTCCACTTGACAAAAAGTGCAATAAGGGATAATATTTGTGAGGTACATTTTTTATACACAATTTTGAAACATAAAATATTGCTTTGATTGTAACATTTTTTACAAGTAAAGTTAAAATAAAATGTTTGCCCCCATATAAATCTTGTTTGATGCCCAACTTCTCAAAGAGCTAAATTTTATTGCATGGAATACAAAGATGAAAATGATTCTTCAATTCAAAGAATTATGGGGCATTGTCATTGGCACGCTGACCAATCCTACCAGAGTTTATTAGCAAGAAAAATATTATTAGTCAAATGTAAAAGCCTTGATGTTGATCATACTCAGTGTTGTCGATGAGGTTCAACCTCAAATTCAGGATGCAACAACATTAAAATAGGATTGGGACATTATGTCCACTATTTATGATGTAAAGAAGCAGACCAATATTGTCCATCTCTTGTCTAAGCTTTATACTCTCAATATGAAATATTACAAGAAAGTTGAGGATTTCTTAGGCTAGGTGGTATAACTATGAGAATTATTAGTTGTGCTTGGAGAAATGGTCAAAGACAAGTTGTTGGTTCCCATCACGTTGAGAATTCTCCCCTCTCAATTTTTCACATTCATCACAACATTGAACATAGCATAAAAATAAATGTCTTTCAATGAACTGGTGAATTTGAGTCAACAAGAAGAAGACATTCAATCTATGTAAGATGAGTTCAAGGTTAAAATCATGATTTCCAAGCAAAATGGTCAAATTTTTTTTAAAGGACCACCAAAGTAGTCACAACAACAATAAAAAATTATGAAGGTAAAAAGATGGTGTCATATTTGTTGTACCAATATGCATGACACTAATTGATGTTAGTATAATGCCTTGATATAAGGCTCATTTAGTCAAGAACTTACATCTAGGGGATTTTATTCACATAAATCAAAAAGACATCATTAGTGATAGAAGGCGCATGGACATGTAGTAGAACAACATCAATAGGATGACGAATCTAAAGAGAAGGTAGCCGTTAAATCAAATTATGGAGTTTCATATAAAGATCTAGTTCTTTTTTCACAAACCTTGTCATAAATGATAAAAATTTGATTGATCGACTCTTGTACCAACAAACAATTGACATGATGCAAGTAATTATTTGACTCACTAACAAATCAACCCACTAGACATTGAGGTCAAATTGTATACGATATTAAGTATGTTATAGAAGGAATTGGAATTGTCACCATTCCTCTCAGGACTAGAACCTGTACCATCATTAAGGTACCATATGTCCCTGACCTAACAAAAAATATCTTGTCTACAAGTCAACTCTTTAATCATAAGGTTAAGGATGAATTCATGATGAATAATGGCATAAAATGCTCTCTCATCTCATACGAAGGTCAGATCATTTATAGAGATTTTTTGAAAGATCTATTATTTTCCCTAAATGTAGTTTCATTCGATGTTACTGCTCTCTTTGCCTCTATAGTAGAATCTATTGTACTATAGCATTATTGATGTGGGTACCTTTCTTTTGGTTCTTTTTAATAACTTAGCTCTAAGGTCATGGTACATGGACTTCCTTAGTCATCCCATTCTTTACATGTATACCCTAGATGCCTTGCTAGAAAACAACATAGGGTTTTATTCGAGCTAAGTTCTCAAAAGACAAGGATCATCTCTATGTGGTACATACTAATCTATGTGGACCATTGCCTACTTCTTACAAATAATTCAAGTAATTATAGTTGTTTATTAATTATTTATCTAACAATAAGTGGTTGTACTTTCTCAAAAATAAATGTGAAGCCTTTACTCATTTTAAGGTCTTTTAACAGCATGTTGTCACCCAATTAAGGAGGCATCTTTGACTCTTCTACTAATATCGTAGGGGGTAATTTAATAATTCTTGGAATCCTTAATGAAACATGGCATCAAACAACACCTAGCCACTTCCTATTTACCCTATAAAAATAGAATTATAAAGTGATATAGTTGTACAATCATGAAAATGTCTTATTGCATGTTCTCCATTATGAATTTAGAGGTACCATTCTAGGTAGAAGTAGTTGAGACAACCATGCATATTTCTAATAGGGCATCTTTAAAGACCTTGTAGGATAAGGCACTAGAATAGGTATGGAGTGGTCATAAACATTTGATCTCTCCTATTAAAGTATTTGGTTTAACATATTATATCCATCTCCTAACTAAAATGATTAAGAAGATCGAGCCAAAGACACTCTAGTGCCTTCTATTGGGGTATAATACTACCTCAAAAGTATATCATCTCATAGATCCTAAGACAAAATATTTATAAATGTCAAGATGTGGTTTGTGATGAATCATCATTAAACTTATTTCCATAGAAGAAGCTATAAGATACCACCTCTCATAGATTTTTCCCATTATTAGATGATGACAATGAAGAATATTGATACAAAGAAGATGAGATACAACTAGAACTGTTCACTTCTCTTATAAATCTAAAAGATAATTCTTCATTAAATCAACAAAATAATTGATGTACAAATGGAAAAAATTCACTATCAAGGACTCAAACCTAAACTCTAATCTAGATACATCATCAGGATTTTAGACTAGAATACAGGGGATTAATGTAGTTAATCTCACATGGATGAGTTTAGTTATCGATAAAACCGAGCTAGAGGTAATTCAAGAGGCTTTATGTCAACCTCAATAGAAGAAGGCCATGGATGTTGAATATGATGATTTCATCCAAAATAGGACATGTCAATCTACCTGTATCAAATAAATCCATCGGTTGTAATTATATTTTCAAGATAAAATTCAGGTAGATGGATCCATCACCAAATAAAAATCTCAACTTTTTACAAAGGGATATGCTTAGCAAGAAGGAATTTATTATGAAGAGACCTCTGCAACCACTACTTAGATCAATACAATCCTATTTTTTGTTCACTTCCATCACAAAATGGATGGAAGCTTTAGTAAATCGATGTTAAAATTGCATTCTTGAATGGTGATCTCAAAGATTATGTTCACATGACCTAGCTAGAAGGCTTCATTAATGAATAATAGCCACAAAAGGTATGTCATATAATTAAGTCACTTTATGGACTTAAGGAATCTCTAAGGGAATGATATATTAAGATAGATGATCATATATTACATCATGGATTCATTCATAGCCCCTCAAATTTAAATTTATATATCTAGAAGGTAGACATAGAGATTGTCATTCTTATTTTATATGTCAATGATCTTGTGATGAAAGGAAGTTTAGATAATTTCAATGAAGATGTAAATAATGATGAAATAAATCCTTCTAAATGACATACTTGGGGCTACTTCATTATTATCTTATCTTGGAAATATGGAAAAAGAAGACTCATAGTTTTGTCTCATAGATGAAATATGCCAAGACACTGCCTGAGAAATACGTTATGATGAATTTTTAACCAATGTCAACTTTAATGGAGAAAGGTTTGAAACTATCTTGATTTCAAGATTCACATCAAGTAGATGAAACTCACTTGAGGTAACTTAATACGATTCTTATTTATTTGACATATACTAGAACATGCATATGCTTTATTGTTGTCTATATTTTGAGATTCATGTAAGATACAAACAAATGTCATTGGGTTGAAATGAAGTATGTTTTGGGATATGTATAGGGTATCATTGATTAATGTATGGGATACAAGAATAAATTAAATTTATTCTTATAGGGTTACACATAATTATACTATGTTGGATCTGTTGATGATAGAAAATCAACTTTAGGATATATTTTTCATCTCAGATCTGGACCAATTTTCTGAATGGTATAATATTTTTGTAATTTCTCTCTCACCCATAGAGGTAAAATATCATGCTACATGAGGAGCTATTTGTGAATCAGTTTGTTTGTATCATATTCTATCTGACATAGACATTCCTAAAGATCAACCACCAATCCTTTTATATGATAATTAGGGTGTGTCGAAGCTTCTTAATAATATAATATTTCATGAAAAAACTAAAAACATTGAGGTATAATTCCATTACATTCAAGAACAAGTTTTGAACTCCCACATTCAACTCCAGTACTATGCAATAGATTCATAGATAAAAGATATAATCACCAAGTTAAATGGTGAGGTGAAATTTGATTTATATTTAGGGTACATTTAAGATATTGTAATAAAGGGAGAATGTTAGCATAGTCATTTATATTTATTACATAATTTTCTATTTAATTATTTGTTAACACTAAGGTTATGTAGTTCAGATAATTATTTTGGTTTAGGAGATTTACATCCTAACTAAATTTATACTATATATACTATATGCCCTTGCTGAATAAATCTATCAAGAATTCATTTATTTCATTTTTCCCTAAATTTGTCAAAGCTAAATTTGTCAAGTTTAAGAATGACGTTCAAAATTTTATATCAAAATTCTAATGTCAAATTTTTGAGAATGATTTTATGAATAAAAATTTCTTAGTATTCCATATTCTTTGTGTTGAACACATCATGAAGTGCATTTTAAACCACACACATGTAGGAGGCTTAACCTTTTTAACCTCATGGATGATAAATTACATGAGATTCAATTCATGCCTTCATATTTTTGAGAACATCCATGTATATGAACTAAAACACTACCTCACATCCAATTTTCCAAAAAAGAAAGACTAAAGCCACTTCATGGTTCCATGATGTATGCATGCAGCAAGAGCCACTGGCCACATGGCACTAGAAATTCTAGTGTCAGTACCTCAAACTTCCATTAGTCACTGATTAACTCCACAACACCATCCAAACATGACACTAAATTTTATCGATCTGTAACACTCTCGCATCCAAGCAATAAATTAACCATACACTTTATAGTGAAATGGTTTTATTTAGTAGTGATTTAGCATTTTGGTGGTTTTCACCCAAAGGAAGATTCACAATGACCTAAGAACTAAAAAATATAGGTTTTCATCATATTATTTTCAATAGTATTATTTTATTTACGAAAGTTATTTCATGACAACGTCATTTTTATTTACAATAATAAAAAAATTATTTCCCCTCCATCTACATTATTTTTAAATCATTTTTTAATCAGATCTTAAAAAAATTAAAGCATTAAAAAATTCTTATATAAATCTATCAGGTTTGACACATTTATTGTATTCGAGAGTAATACTCCTAAGACTGGGGATTCTCATATTGCTAATGTGGACTTGTAAGAGTTCTACAAGTAGTTAAATGAAGCTAACCCAAACTATATCACTTTTAACCTTATATAAAGTGGTGTTCCTAAAGTAGTTACTTTTGCTATATCAATACAATGCTCAAATACAATATTCTTGTGTGCTCAACACTATGACCCAAAGAATGTGTCTGAAAAACCAAAAGGTGTTTAAAACCAAAAGGTTACTCTTTAATGGTTAAATTCTATGGGGCATCAATGTACATGACATTGAGAATTCCATTACATGAAAATGATTCAAGGATGATTACAGGAGTGGTCCAACTATAGTTGAACAAAAATCTTGAGAAGCACTTAACCACCATCAACTATTCCAGGCTGAGGCATCATAGAATAAGACCCTCTATGTTATGAAAACAATTCTTTAGGTTTAAATTTAAATAAAATCTATTAGACCCAATTTAATTTAATGACAGTGATTTTCATTACGTTTGGAAAAATTAGGTTTTATGGACCCACACCATATTTCAATCATTGAAAACATTTTAGGGCAGAATTTGCTTCCAATTGGAGACATTTTTATACATTGACAGAGACAGAAATCACACAAAAAATATCATGCAAACATACTTAAGGTACATTTACATTTTTATCTCATGATAAGTTATTGTTTTCCTCCATATCAATAAATATGAAGATAACTTTCAAGGCATTATATGCACAAAAACATTTCAAAAATGAATAGAGGCTATAGGCTGATTAATATGGCATAATTAAATAAAATTTCAATTCCTCCTCTATATTAATAAATTTTTAGACATTTTTATAATAATTAGGTTCCCTTGTCTAATACTTATCACTATAAAAATTAAAAATATGAGACAATGTATTTATTTTTATAAAATATATTTCAATTTAAAAAAGAATGTGAGATTTTGATCCATGTTAACTCCTATATACTTAAGTTATTTTTACAAGTCATTTTGAAATTTATTTAATACATGTAATCCCTTATTAAACTATACTTTATACCAATTAATTAAATGTGAGGTAGTAACAACATAACACATGTGATTTTGTTCTCATTATTGTCTAATTTTGATAGGAATATTTTTGTAATGACTTTTTGTTCATTTTTATTCATAACTTATACGTATTTTTTATCAGTGTGGATGTTATTATCACCATCTAACTTGAACATTTCTTTAGTTTAAGACTAATATCAAATTTCTCTCTAAAATCTAGAAAATTGGATTGATTGTAAGTAACATTTAATTTTATGTATAGGCCAAGTATCTTTCCATATTGAAAAATAGAATATTTTTGTTTCTATAAAAAGAAAACATATTGACAAAACAAAAAGTATATGTAAAGACAAGATACAAAATCCTTCATTTTTTATTAGGATTCAATACTTATGAAAAAATACCACATCCTTTTTTAATAGTATAATAATAAAGTTTCTATTTTATAATTATGTTTAGCCACAATTAATAATGTATAATTTTATTGTATATGAAATGTTTAGGTTTTCTTTTTTTATTCATTAAATGATAATTATCATTGTTAAATGAGATTAAATATCATGAATAGTATATATGTTTTAAATCATTTCAGGACATAATTCTAGTATGAATATATTTGTCAATGCATTTTGATTGTTTCTATTTGAATAATTTTCACTAAATTTTCTAATATGCATTGCCTTTATAGGTATACAATGTTTCATGTATGGTTTTATCTAGATTAATAACCAAAATATATTACATTTCAATATCTAACGAAATAATTTTGTATATCTAACAGACATTTTAATGTTTATAAAAATAAATTGTAATAAAAAACATGAATAAAGACATTGAGACAAGCCAAGTGGTCCATGTTAACCATTCGAGTGAAAAATGAAATACACAATTACCCACCTTTGGTTTAAATTTCACATCTTTATTTATTTTGAATTGTAAATAAGTGTATAGTGACAAAAATGAGTTTAAATAACAACATTTAACAATCATATGTTTTTTTTATGGTTTTATTTGGCAGAAAAAGTTGATCCACAAAGTTTTTTGATTATATACTTTATTTATTTATGTTATACAAAGATTTATATTATTAATGTATATATCTAGATTTCAATTCGTTTTATTTAGGTGATAGATATTATAGGACTTAAGATTCATTTAATTTGAAACACAATGGGATGCAACTAGGATTGAATTTTAAAAAACCTATAAGGAAATTATGTGTTACACATGGGACTACTACAATAAATGGTGCATGATAAACTATATACTCTCATATAATTTAAAGAAATGCCTCTTAATTATTTCAAATCATCTATATTAAAAATATCAAGAAAGTGAAATTTAGATCTAATCAGATACTTTTCAAAGGACTACCATTGATATGACTGGATAAAGTTCTTGAGTTAATTATTAGGAAACTAGATGAATGATTTAAAACTTTATATTCTATAATAAAATAAACTATGAATATTTAAATAACCTAGTACAAATAATAATAGCATATATAGTAAGAACTATTAGTTGATTCAAGTTTATAAAATGTTAAAATTAATTGCAAAAGAATAATGTATGTTGCATGTGCTAATTATAAATGGTGTTTGTTTAACTACTTTTCAGCCAATTGTGTTTACATTACCCAAACCACATTTAAATTATTTCATAAAAAAATGTAAATACACTAAATATAATCATGCATATAAATATGAAATATGGTAAAATAAAAAATGTATATCTAAAACTTAAACAAGAAAGATGATAGATAAATAACTGAGACTTCACTTCTTTTTTTACTTTCAAACTATTCAAATGTTTTTAAAACATGTACAAAATGAAGGAAAAAAATTCAAAAATTACTTAATAGATAAATAAATTTCATATAAGGGCTTCGGTCAACCTTCCATTAATTATGTCCTTATTTTGGTTGAAACCATGATTTTAACTGTTTTGGTTTTGTAACTGTTTGAGTAGGAGTGATAAATGGCATTACATATTATTTCATTTCAAATTCTCTAATTTAAATAGTAGGATGAAGTGAAAATTTTATACTTTTATCCATCAAATTTAGTTGATGTAATGTGAGAAGAATATGTTGTAATTTAGTTTGCCCAAAAAAAGTTTGGAAGATTTTCAAATACATATCTTGTTTGATTGTAAAAAGGTTTGTATGTGTTTCTAGTACTTTGTGATTATAGTCAAAACTTAATTGAGAGATATGGATTCAGGGTTTCTCCTTAGATATTAAAACATAATTACATGCTTCGATATGAATTTATTATGATATAATATTTCGCAACAAGATGGATAAGAGAATAATTATGTCAATGTCTAGATTCTTTTTGGAAACTTTTAAGACCTATTGATGGAAGTTTATAAATAAGAATGAAAGACTTGCCTTATAAAAGATATTAAAGATATAGATTGATGATGGAGTTACTAAGAATAATTTTGTACATGGTTTAAAGAATAGTATTATGTCTGACATTTTGTAACAAAATTGATATAAAAATTCCATTCTCCCACTAAAATAACATGAGTTTATTCTTTTAATCAATCAAATATGTTTAATTTTGTATATATAGAGATGAAATGAATCCATAATTTTATTATACTTTTAAATCATGTTAAGTAAGTTTTTAGTATTTTAAGTAGTTTTCCAAAGCCTTTGAATCTTGACTTAAGGGAGATGTTAATAACTCTCTTTAAAGTTTGTGGTGAGTTAGTCATGATATCCTCATCTGGTCTATTTAAAGGGAATGAAATCAACATATCTTTGATAATAAATAAAATTCATTGTATGGGGTTCTTCGTTAGATTGAAACAGCTATTTATGAAGTTATTTCAACTCAGGTCTTTTGTAAAAAGTATTTTAATTCCAATTAACATCTTAGAATGACTGTTAGATGGAAACTACTCAAGATGCCTCCTATTAAAGGGTTGATACTAAATAATCAAAGAGTTAGGAAAGAAAGGAGTGAAGATACATGGGAACCTCCACATCTAGGCTAACTCAAACTCAATTTTAATGGAGAGTGTTATGGTAATCCTAGGGCTTCTAGTGTGGGGTGCATAGTAAAAGATTTAAGTGGATCCCTAATTAGAGTTGCCTCAGTCAAACTTATGGATGGTACCAAAAATAAATAAGAGGATCAAGATCTAATTTTTGGCCTAAAATTAATAATGGGATTTGATATTGAGTCTCTAATCATTAAAGGGGATTCTCTAGTGGTGATTTGATCTCTCTTATATCAATGATATAAAGATTACAATATCAATAATATTTTATCTAAATCAATGGATATTTTTTAAATATTTCAGGAATGGAAAGGGATGCATTATTTATGTGAGGTGAATGTGGTTGCATATTTTATTTCCAATGCTAGTATTGATCACCCAAAAGGTTTTTGCATTAATAATTTCTAATCAAATTGATGGGACCATAATGGCATAGATCACATTGAAATATAATAATTTTTTAATTTAGAGGTTGGTGAGTTTATAGAATATATGTCATGCCATGAAGATAATCCTAATGATAAGGCATGGGAATTGACTAATAATTTTCATAGTGCATGTTATATTGATTTATCTCATGTTTTCATTATTAATATGTAGTACACATTTGTGTTAAAATTTTGTGTAGATCTTCCTTCTCAAAAGATGCATGTCATGGTGATTGTTTGGTGTAATGGACAAAAATTTGGTGGTGTCAGTCATTAGGTAGATAGTGTTTGGTAGTTTCTCTAACCATGAGATGGGTTTGCTAGGGGTGTGTCTTTATGCAAAACACAACATATTTTTTATTATCCTTCAATGACTATGGTGGAGTCTTTATATTTAATTATTGTCATGGTAGAGATGATTCATAATTAGTGCTAGCATGTTAACATAAAGTTTCCTACTCTTTTTTCCTCTAATATACTCCTGCTAGTTTTTGACAGTATGGTTAAATATTTGGTCTAATTTTTTTCCTCTATAGTATAGGATTAATATTCTATCTAAAATAGATCTAATAGATTTGGGGCCTTTTTAAGAATTTCCTTTTACAAGTAAGGATGGCTTAGGGTATATCCCATTTTTTTTATTTTTAGACATTTAGAAGATGGTTTGATAAAATTCTCAACTTTTTGGAATAATTGGACTCCTTCTACTCATATAAAGAGGAAGTGGTGGTGGAAAAAAGTTGGTCCTTCCTAAGTTTTGAGTCTTTGGTATCCTTTGTCTATGTTCTAACATTGGAGGGAAACAAGGTGATCAGCTCAATGAGTGGTTGTGGTCAAGTTTCTTCTTTGGGGCTTTTTTCATCATAATTCTTCATTTTACCATGGTTCTAAAAGAAGAGGTCATGGGTGGAAAAATATTCCTCTAGACTAGGTTTTATGTGGAGAGAAGGTTAAAATGATGCAATAAGGTCAATTTAAGGGAAAGGTGTCATCTAAGGTGGAGAGATGAATCAACCTCTTGATCAATTAGCATCTTTGGAAAAACATTTCTTGGATAGTGATATTTTACATGTTAGTTGGGATGATTGTTAGGTGGTTTTATTAGAGTAATATCTCTTGATAAGTTTTTTATTTTTCATTTTTTATTTTTATTTTTATTTTTATTTTTGTAATTACCTACGTTACTTTGTATGCACCAATGTTCTCCTGTAGCTACATGTAGTATTAATATATTACTTAAGTTCATTTGGTAGTAATGGTATTCTGGTTCTATGCTTTTTAGATATATATCTTTAATCCAGACCTATAAAATTATGATTTGATTTTTATGTGTATGGGCCCCAATAACCTTGAGAACAATCCAAAAAAGCTAAGTTTTAGTTATATTTTAAATTATTTATAGATTTTGTTACATCACCTAGTATTATGAATACATCTATATAATTTTTAAAATGTATATGATAAAAAATTGACCATTAAAGCATTTGGTGTACTTGAAATTAAAAAAGGATACTAACTAGTAGTCAATACCATGATTAATGAATGGAAATATAGAAAACTAAAATATAGATGGAGAAATTAACATTAAAATTAATCTATGTGGTGGTATGTGAACCATGATTTCAATCATGGGAATCACTAGTATTGACAACTAGAAATTGAAAACATGGCCATCACCTCATAACATTGTGGGATCTCATCAATTTTCAAAGGTGTATTGCTCTCTTTTCAAATCTAATAAGGCTTTAATTTTAGAGACAATAAGATTCTATTATTTATTTTACTCACATGTATGTATTAAGTATGATATCCCTTTGTAACAACATAAATTATAACTTTTATAAAAGTTATCCATTCATATTTCACTTAAAAAGGTAGAGAATTTTTTATATTGAAGGAATTATGAAATACTAACTATAGAATATAATTCTTCATAATTTTGAAAATTTTCCCAAAATTTTCCTTTAATCCCATAAAGCATTTTACGTTATGTAAAAATAATGAATGCATTCTTATAGCCAAAAAATTTAACACTTATTGTCCATTATATTTCTATAATTTGTTTGGTTTCCTTATATACATGTGAGTTACAAAGTATCTATTGCTAGTGCTGCTTTTCAAGGCCCCAAAACTAAATAACTATTTTCATTCCTATTATCATAGTGTTTCAGTTATTAGGAGATGAATTATTATATCAACCATGCTATAAAAACTTCCCCTTTTGTTACTTGATTAAGAATTTCCACTTCCCTTTAGCTTAAAAGAGAAAAAACTAACAACCATAACTTTTGTTTATAGAATCCATTTTTACTATTTTAAGATACATAAAACTCTCCAATAATTAAAATGATTTCTGGGTAGATAAAAATAATGGTGAGAAAATAAGTGGCATAAAACTTTTTTTTTTCCAAATTAAAACTTGTTGAACTTGGAGAGAATATTATAGACACTTAAAAAAATTTATTTCATAATAACATTAGAATACAAATTATGTAATTTGGAATTTAGTTTTGAAATATATATTTTTCAATACCCAAATGATAAAATAAAGTAATGTTGATGCATTTTATAAAGTGGCATAGTTTTTTGTTATTAAAAAAAAATAAGTAGACATATTGTGTATGGACACACATTTTTTAACAAAATTAATGATTTTTTTTATATCAAAATTCATTTATGAATAGAGGAAATGTTGAATATTGTTGAGAATATTATTTATTGTTTTTTTAGTGTGTGTGTGTGTATGTGTGCATGTGTGTGTGTGCACCTGTGTGCGTGGTTGCATGCTTGCATATGTGTTTTTTCATGTGTTTGTATTTTATATCATATTAGTTAAATAAATATGGAAAACTAAATTTACAAGTGTACAAACCTAAAAATTTTATTGTTAAAATGTATGTTTTATAAAATGTTTATTAACAACTAAATAATCTATTAAATAATTTTTAATGAGGCATTCATGAACCATAACAAGGTATGTTAACTAGAAAACAAGTAATAATTAAAAGTACTAATTTAAAACTAACTATATATATATATATATATATATATATATATATATATAGAAATAATTATTTCTAAAAATTATTTTTAGAAATAATTACATCTAATTAGGAATAATCAAGAATAATTAGGAATAATTATTTTTAATAAATTAAATAGGTTTTTTATTTAGACAAAGTAGTTTCATAATATATTAATTTATTAAAAATAATAATTCCTAATTAGATGTACCTATGAAGATGGGAAAAACATAAAAAATTACTATTACTTATGTTGGTTGATCCATGACAAGTATTAGTGTAGGCTTAGACACCCCAATCCTAGATCCAAACTAGTTACAGATAAATGCTGAAAACACCACAGCAAATTCTTTAGTATGGTATATGCCCTTCTATCAAGCACATGTTCCCTTTATACAAAAATAAATATTATTTTAAAATGGAATGTGTACTAATTTTAAAAGAATATATTGACTAAATGCATTAGTCCATTGATAAAGACCTCGATAAAGCACATGTGTGATTTTAAAATGGATGCACGCCATTTCTAGGACATAGTAAATTCAAAACAAATTAATTTAGAGTAAATTCAAAACAAATTAATTTAGATATGAATTTTACTCTATCATTTTACATTTTACAAACATGGAACTGGATTTTATTGCTTGTAGTCTATAAATTCTGAATTTACATTATCTCAATTTGTATAAACTTTTCAATTTATATTCTTATTGGACATAAAATTTTAAATGTATATTATGGGGTTGGATAGTCACCACAAAAATAAAATTAACGAGTTAACAAAATGAGTAAATTTAATTCAAGAGAGAAAAAGAAAGATAAACATAAACATAAAGTAAGGTAAAGTAAAGGTATTTATTCAATAAAAAATAATATTTTGATTGAAATAAAATGTATGATTACATGAAATTCAATTTAGATAAATATTAAAATAAGATAAGATTTAATCAATCCTTATGGAATAATGAAATTTCATATGTATAACATTTAACTGATGAATTTATTTTGGGAGATGAAACACATGGAGAAACACAATATAATAAAACATCCAACCATAATGACATTTTTAAGCATGATGTTAATTAAAATAACTTAATTACCTATATAATCTCTTTCCTTTAGAAGAGGAACTTACTTTACCTATAGAGTCTAATGTTAATTAATAATCAAATATCCCTTTTACAATTAAATCACTAGTACCATTTTATTTAATAAATAATGTAGCTCTTGCACCCACACCTCCAAGGATAATACAATGAACACCATGTTATTAGACATAATATAATATAATAGATTATAATATATGGAATGTAAAATTTTATCAACTAGATTTCAATTTCATGCTTAATGCGTATGGGACTAGGCATTTGAGAAGAAAACCCGTACAAAGTGATATTAAATATTTGTTCAAATGATCAAAATATAGAAAAAGGCACCATGTTATGTAAAATACAGGGTTGATAACAAGAAATCCATATGAAATAAATAATTCAATAGAAAATAGTCTAATTAATGCATTTAATTTAATAAGTAATAAAAATTGAAAAGATATAGTAATGTGTCAAGATGAGTAATAACAAAAAATATAGTGATTAATAAGTCAAATTATATAGGTTGGTTCATTAATAAAACAAATACAACCATGAAATTGATTATGAAAACTCTAATAAACATCATGAAAACACAAACAATACTCAATTACTCTTTACACATAGATTATTTGGCATTTATTAGTAGACTCCGACAAAAATATAAGGTATTAATTGAAGGAAAAATACATTTGAATGAAATTATTTGGAATGAAAACATAATGGTATAACCTACTATATATAATGTTGATTAAAGAATAAAATTTTCAAAAAACTATGAGCCACATGAAAACATTTAATTGACATGACCCAAATAAAGTTTTATAAAATGTTTATTGAAAAAGTTAATGTGCAATTGATAATTAGCCAAATGTCATTTGATATGTAAGAGTATTTCTACATCAAAATTAGATAAACACATACCACATGATATTTTAGGATCAAATTTTAATTTGATATTCATTTTCATTTTTTCAACAAATACATTATGACTTACATAATGAGAATATTATATAGGAACATATGGTGTAGTCTGAAACAAAAATTTCAAGAATGTTAATCCTAAGTATTTTTTGTTAAATACTTGAGGGATTTTTTTTGACAAAGAATTTTTATATGGAATATGTAACTTTGGTGATTTGTTGCATTTGACCAAGTTTATAGACAAAGAAATTTCACATGAATTTGGAAATAAACTATATTATTTTAAGAAGTAAAAATGTTTAAAGTATGCATTAAAACATGGAAAAGAATCATCATGATGTGAGTTGCTTATGACCCAAATATATTTATATTATTTGATGTTTACATTAAATAATAATATTATCTACTAATATGGAGCACGCACACACTAGGAAAAATTATTAGATATTCAGTTCAAAATTTTCATTAACTTCTCAATTAGGACATTAATTATGCTTGTGGACTTTGCTAAAAGAAACACACTAAAACCATAAAATTAGGTTAAATCCTAGTAGTATAATTAAATTTAAGTTATAATTTTTTGTGCATATTGCATTCAAACATGTCCCTGATATAAAATAGGACAATATAAATACTTTTACAGAGTACCACTTTGATATTAGTAATGACAGATCAAATATTGAATACTTTATCCAAGGTTGTTATGAACTTTTTATATAAATATGAATGGAAAATAAATTATGTTAGATACACACAACATTTCATTAAATAATTATGCAAGAGATTTTAAGTATAAATAAAAATATATTGGTTAAGCAATATAAATAATAATGCGGTTCAATATTTTTGGAGATTCTTTGAGGCTAGACATGGAAAAGGGGAACATGATTATGCAATTGCATGTGTAAAAAGATACCTTAAAAGGAAGTAAGGGAAGCATTAGGATGACGTCAATCTTATCTAAGTTGTAAGTATTGTGGCTTTGTGTAATGAATTTTTTTGTCTGATTGATTGGATAAATATTATCATGTGCAAATATTATATTTCTTAGTGGAGGAAGAAAATAAGGTAACATACATGAATATTTCAGTATAATATTTAGATCAAATGATTTCTACTCTATATAACAATAAAATTAGGGTTAATTTTAATGTTCCATATTGAAAAAACCTTAAGGGTTCCTAGGCAAATTGGACTCGTAAAGGTGGTGAATTAATTTAGAAAGTGTTTAATTATATAGGTGAATCAAGTGATGGAGTCTGTCAATCAATATTTTATGTCATTTTAAGTTTTGGATGCCTATCAACATATGCAAATTGTCATTTACATATGAAGATTACCATCAACATATATAGATGGCCATCAGCATATGGAGATGGCCATCTATATATGTGGATGACCATCTACATATGCGGATGGCCATCAACATATATAGATGGCCATCAACATATACATACAACCATCAATATATGTGGATGGCTATCAGCATATGCAGATGGGCATTTACATATGTGGATGGCCATTGGTATATGTGGATAGTCATTGGTATATGTAAATATGTATATGACCATTAGCATATGCAGATGATCATCTACATGTTTAATGTGAGGTGAATGTACCTAAATTTCCTTTTGAGGTACAAATGAAAAATATTTATATGAATGAAATTATTTTAAATAATAGGTGATCTTACCCTAAAAATGAATTTTCATATAAAAAAATTAGGTGATTACAAGCTCTTTAATACCCTAAAAAATCATCAAATTCAGATTTATAAAATTGGAATATTCATGAATTAACAAATATTCACCACTAAAATTTTCTCTAGCTCAAATTATAGTTTATGGACTATTTATAATAGGGACATGGCATGTTATCATTCTGGTTGTATGGTTTTTTTTTGGCAATGGATGTGATGTAAAATAATGGGTTGATAAATGGTATTGTATAAACTTAATGCATATAGAGACTAACAATTCATTCCATCCACTATTAGATAATGAAATGACATAAATAATTGAATTTGACCACATATTAGATCTTATTCAATGAGGTAAAATTTTTAAAAATTTTAATTTACCCTTAATCATTAAATAGGTATTATTTTTTTGCTACATAATCTTAAAAATTAATTACACTTTAGATATAGGTCATGCTTGAACAATAATTTCACCTCAAGATAATGATGAAGGAATATACTACTACTTGTCTCGCTCTATATAGGCAAAAATAAAACTAACCAAGAAACTATCAGGGATGGAGAAGAGTATTTATTCGATTAAATTTGTGGTTGTGATAGGGACATAACATTGTAGATAAATTCTAAAAAAATAAATGAATGTTTATTTGAGTAATTTGAAATGAATAGAGTGATACTTCATTATTCATATTTGGTTATTATTACAAATTATTAAATTGATCAAATTCTATGGAAAGGATAACAAAAAATGTTTGTGGGAAGCTTGGAAATTTGAGCATCAATCAATTGTTAAAAAACATGAAAAATAGAAATGATCCTGAAGGTATGTTGGATTGAATTAGTATGGTTAGTATTAAGAGAAAGTTATATATTCAAGCAAGAAATCTTAATTATTTAATTTGGTGAAGTTAAATTTGATAATTATTTTTTACTATGTACTTTTTTTAATAATTACTAACACATAATGTTGGTTAGTGGCACTAGATGAGATTCCATCTTCATATATTTCTTTTTGTTAGTAAAGAAGTTTATCTTATTACAAAAAAGAGAATCATAAAAACTAACATATATTAATTAGATAAGAATATTCCTATTTATGAGGTGAAGACAATAATAAGAGGTGATCACATCACTCCATTGTGAAATTTTATGAGATTATATTTTACTTCTACCCCTCACGATTTGCCTACAATGACTACATGATGTTTTTTTTCATTTTTTCCTTTAATAAAAATAAAAATCTCATTAGGGATGTATATAGACATGAGGTAATTTCATAAAGTTAGAGGGCCAAAAAGTAGACACATTTTATGTTCAAATTGATATCAATGGTTTCACATATGTAGATAGAAAAAGTGTGTATGTGGTCTTAGCACATAGGCTTGGTAGTCACCAAGGTAGGACCATGTATATAGTATTATTATTATAAAAGTGTGTATGCATAATAGTTTACTATTACATTAGCATGCATAGTATATATATAAAATAAAATTTTAATTTATGTAAGTATTAGTGTACATTTAGATATGGACATATATTTTATTTATATAATTTCACTATGTTTTAGATTGATTTTGACGTCTAAGAGCTATAATGCAAATTCAAGGTTTTAAAGGAACCTATAATATTTTAGACTTAGTCAGATTATAGTGTTTCAATGTTTTAGACTTAGTGATATTTTAGGGTTTCAAGATTTCTAGGTAATATAATAGGAGGTATGAAGATTTCATGAAGGGATGCAAGTATGATATAATAATACGATATCAAATTTCATAAGGTGACACAAATATATCCCTCACCATTACCTATGAGCCCCACTCTGGGAGAAATGCAACACCTATCCCCTAATGTATTAGGAACTATATAATGCACAAAATCATACACATCTTGGTTTATAGTTGTGAGATATATTTATAGTAGTAATCCCATAGAGAAAACATACACCTCACTTATTTCATTCCATTGGTCATGGATATTTATACCATATTTTTTATAAATTTAAGCAATTTTTTACTTTTTTGGTTATTCTTGGTTAGTAAACCAAAATTATCCATTAATATCTAATAAAAAAAACCCTTTCCATTATGATTGGACCCTATACCCTATACTTTAAACCCTAGGCCCAAAAACTTACACTCTAAATCATAAATTCTAAACTCTAAACTAATCCATTTAACCCAAATTAACATCTTTTAGTATAATAATTTAGTCCACAAGGCCCAATTTATACTAAGAGACATTAATGATTTCCCATATGGACAAATTGGATCAATATGTGATGACATTGGGGCTAATTGAGCCAAAAATCACATTTGTGATTTAATCCCATACCCTAAAACCTAAAACTTATACCATATACCCTAAGCACTAAACCCTAAATAATAAAACCTAAATTAATTGATTTAGCCTCAATTAGCATACTTTAAAGTAATAATAATTATTATAGGGCTCAATTTAGCTCAAATTGCATCACTTATTTCCCTAATTGACTGATTGGATCAACCTATGATGACATTAGCACTAATTATGCCCAAAATCATATTATATACTCATAATTACATTGAATGAGCTAAATTTGGCTGTAACTACCTTTGTGATTAGACCCTATACCCTAAATCATAAACCGTATTCATTAAACCCTAAGCCCAAAATTCTAAACTCTTTAAACCTAGACATAATCTATTTAGCCATAATTAATGTCATTTAACTAAAAATTAAGTCCACACTCTCAATTTGTCCAAAATTACATTAGTAATTTCCATAGTTGATTGGTTGGATCCATCTATGGTGACATTGGGGATAATTGATCTCAGAACCATATTTTATAATCATAAACATATTAATTAGGATCAAATTGTCCCCAATTCATTTAAAATTCAAGCCTATACTTTATACCATAAACCTTATACCTTAAACATTAATCCATAAACTTTAAATCCTAATTCATAAACAATAAACCAATTAATTTAGTCCAATTTAATATCTGCTAGAGTAAAAATTATGTTCACAAGGGTAAATTTTATAAGATTTGTATCACTAACTCCCACAACAGACTAATTAACTCAATATATGATGAGATTGGGGATAATTGAGCCCAAAATCATATTCTATAGTCACAAATAGATTCAAAAATCTCAAATTCACCCTAATTACGTTAGTGTTAGACCTTATACCTTAATCACTAAGCCCTAAACCTTAAATTGTAAACCCTAAACCCTATATCAATTAATTTATCCACAACTAACATCCTTTATATTAATAATTATATCCATATGTATAAATTTAGTTAAATGACATCATGTATTATCCCAATTGATGAATTAGTTCAACATATGATGACATTAGGTCTAATTGTGTCCTACATCACATTTTATTTAGTTCAACAAGCTCAAATTAGCCTTGACTACCTTCATGATTATACCCT
>JARHVA010006675.1:295000-320000 GCA_037957365.1 Torreya grandis | reverse complement strand
TCTAAATTCTAGTTACATATTACTTCTAGTTAAATTCCATGTTTAGTTGCTTATACAAAGGTAATCAATTGTGCTCTTAATCTTAACAAGTGGTATTAGAGCTTGGTTTAGAGCAAGTTAGTGTTTGTTGATTATAGGTCACTCACAGGGGTTTTCTATTTGAGTGGGAGTAAAGCAATGGCAAAAGAAAGTAAGCGAAGAATGGAGAAATTCAATGGCAAGAATGATCAATTATGGAGGATGCAAATAGAAGATTATCTGTATCAAAAAGATCTATACTTATCGTTGGGTGGGGTTTCATGTAAGCCCACAGATATGAAAGATGAAAAATGGAATTTTCTTGATTGGAAGGCTCTGGGATCTATAAGGTTGAGCCTAGCATCGTCTGTGATTTCGAACTTATCACAGGCAAAGACAATGGTAGAGTTAATGGAATCTTTGGCAAATTTATCTGAAAAACCCTCAGCTTCGAATAAGGTATTTCTTATGAAGCAATTACTTAATTTGCAAATGCAGGAAGGTGGATCAGTACATATTCATCTTAGTGATTCCCATGGATTAGTAAATAAGTTAATTTTAGTCAATATAGCTTTTGATGATGAAATTAAGGCTCTCTTAATCTTATGCTCTTTACCTAAAAGTTGGGATAGTTTGGTAATGGCAATTATTAATACTACGTCTACTTCAAATATCTTGAAAGTTGATGATGTTGTTAGTGTAATCTTGAATGAAGAAATTCATAGGAAGAGCACAAGGGAATCATCAGGTAATGCTTTAAGTGTTGAAAGTAGGGGAAGGAAAAGAGAGAAGAGCAAGCAAGGGAAATTAAGTTCAAAGATAGGTAGGAGAACCAGATCCAGGTATGGTAGTATAATCTGTTGGAATTGTGGAAAGAAAGGGCATGTAAATAAAGATTGTTGGTTGAAAGAAGATCAGTATGAAGGAAATGAAGAAGCAAAAGATGCAGGGATTGTTGCACAGGATGCTCTTGTATGTTCCTTGGATAAAGTGGAATCTTGGGTTTTAGATTCTGGTGGCTCTTTCCATGCAACCCCAAATAGAGAATTTTTTCATGATTATGTCCATGGAGACTTTGGAAAAATTTATTTAGGGGATGGTAAGCCTTGTCAAATGATTGGCAAAGGGGAAGTGCAGCTGAAATTGTAGAATGGCAACACATGGGTGTTGAAGAATGTCATGCATGTCCCAGTCCTGAAGTGGAATTTGATTTCTATAAGAAAGTTGGTTGATGAGGGTTGCATAGTAACTCTCATAGTGGAATCTTGGAAATTTTCCAAGGGTGCACCTATTTTAGCAAGAGGTATGAAAGTAGGTACTCTTTATCTATCTACTTGTATTATTGATTCTCCTTCTATTTTATCTACTTTAGATGTAGATGCAAAGATGTGGCTCTATAGGCTTGGTCACATGAGTGAGAAGGGAATGGATGTTCTTAAGTCAAATGGTAAGCTTTTGGGTTTGAAAAGCATAGATCGAAATTTTTGTAAGCAATAGAAGAAAGTGAGGTTTCTTGAAACTGGGTCAACAAAAAAGGAAGCTTCTATTGGAGGATCACAGTATTGCATAAAGAAGAAATCTGATGTTTTTGACAAAGTTAACAACTATAAAGCCTTGGTTTTCAAGGAGAAGATGATGGATAGAGATCATCTCAAGAGGCTAAATAATTTTGAGTAGGGCAGTGTTAGTTTGGACAAGGTTATGATCCAAAATGAGCTCACGAGTAAAAATCATCACTCACAGGAAAAAATAGTTATCGACATCGGTTAGGTGAGAACCGATGTCGATCAGATAGGAACTGACATTGGTCATGTGCAGACCAAAGTTGGTGATGTCAGGTAGGTGGACACTGATGTTAGTCAGGGAACTAACGTCAGCGATCAGGAGGAATCGACATCGATCGGGTGTAGACTGAGGTTGGCCAGAGGTGATCGACATTGGTCACTATTAAAATGGATTTTGGGCAGACAACAAGCTATCAAAGATTCTCAAACACCCATGTGGAGGACTAAAAGGGTAAGTAAGCCTTAAATTCATTATTCCCCTTATTTATACTACTTGTTGCTCACTGATGGTCAAGAACTAGGAAGTTTTGAAAAGGTAATGCAGGTAAAATCCAAGAAATAGTGGGAGCATGGCATGAAAGAGGAAATTGATTCCTTGGAAGAAAACCAAATGAGAGATTTGGTAGAGTTGCTAGCCAGAATGAAAGTATTGAAAGATGAATGGATTTCTAGGTTAAAGAAAGGAGAGACTGGACAAGTGAGACAAAAGGCCAGGTTATATGGTCTTGAGCAAGCTGCAAGACAATGGTGTTTAATGTTTGATAGGTGTATGACAAAACATGGCTTTAGTCAATTTCAATGTGACCTTTGTGTTTATTTTACGACGTTGGATAATATTAGCTACATTATCATGTTATTGTATGTAGTGTATATGCTTGTTGCAGGGTCACACATGCAGGAGATTGCTGAGCTAAAGGTAAAATTAGTTCAGAGGTTTGCCTTGACGGATTTGGAAGCAGCAAAAAAAATCCTTGGCATGAGTATTTCTAAAGATAGCGAAAGTCATAGGTTGATTTTGTCTCCAGAGGATTATGTGAATAAGGTAATGGAGAGGTTCAATATGTAGGATGCAGAATCGGTTATCACACCTATGGTTAGACTATTCACACAACAATGTCTATAATCACATGATGAGGTTGAGTACATGTGTACTAGACTTGATATTACCCAAGTAGTGGGAGTTGTCAGCAAGTTTATGGCCAATTGAAGAAAGGAGCACTTGAAAGCAGTTCAGTGGATTCTCAAGTATCTGATAGGGACCAACAACAGGTATACATGCTATGCAGGGTCAACCACTTTTGTATATGGGTATGTAGATTTGGATATGGTAGGTGACTTGGATGATAGGAGAAGCACCACAGAATATGTGTTCAGTATTGGTGGTATGGCAGTTAGCTAGATTTCATAGATGCAGAAGGTTGTTGTAGTCACGGTGGCTAGCAAGGATAAGAACCCTATAGAAATATTGACAAAGGTAGGAGCAAAAGAGAAGTTGAATCTTCATTCAACTTTTGTTGGTCTTAAAGATTATACTTGAAGAAGTATACAAGCCAGAAAACAAAATTAGATGATATACAAGTACAAGTACAGGTGTAGATATTTATCTCCAAGTGGGAGATTGTTAAGTTGTGGAGCTAAAAGCTTCACTGATGCAAATGGAGGAGGTTGCTAAGTGTTACAATAACTGACATCAGTCTAATCAATTGACGTCAATCATCTTTAATGTATGTAGTAACCAAAATCAATTTTGGGTCAGCTAATTAGTCAGACAGGAACTGACGTTGGCAACCTATGTGTGTGTGCGTTTGCATGCAATTCCAGAATTGGTCTAATTTTAGATGAACAGTCAGTTTGCATGTAAAGACTAATTTTTGTCTTGAGTCTATGTTTCTAATTATTGTAATTAGGAAGTCTAATTATTGTTTGTATGGGATCTATTTAAGAGACCCATGGGGCTATATTGTAAAGGGTGAAGGATCAAAAGGACTTGTCAAGGACAAGAACAAGGGTTCTTCCAAGTGTGTAATATCAGTTGATATATAGGTAGCAAGATCATGGGAGATCTACATGGTAAGTAAGATTAGTTGTTTTGCATGTGTTCAAGATCAAGGAGATCTACTTGGAGTACTTTGAGTACTTGATGGACTAGAAGTAGGCAATAACGGTTGAGTTGATTGTCACTTACTGGTGGAGGGAACAACAACTCAGTATAGAGTTGATTGTGGTTGTAATTGAGAGAGAGAACTCTTGAGACAGAATTACTGTATGCCCAAGAGGTGTGGGAAGAGTGAGATTTCTTCATTGTATTTCCTTTTGGAAGAGTGTTAATACAAGATTGTATTGTCTCTCATATTCTGTGCTATTTCTAAATTCTAGTTACATATTACTTCTGGTTAAATTCTGTGTTTAGTTGCTTATACAAAAGTAATCAATTGTGCTCTTAATCCTAACAAAATTTGGTCTGTAAAGTGTGATTTGGGTATGAGATAAAATGTTCTATCATATATTCCTCATCCTAAGTGGAATATAATCTTGTTTAGGGTTATCATATGATTTTCCTATGTAATTTTAGGATCTTATAGTTCATCTCTACCCATCATAATTCACATTAAAAGCATGTGCAATTTTTTTTCCATTTTAAATTTTACGTTCAAGGATACTCATGGAAGTGTAAAAGTTTAAAATTTTAGAGGTGATGGATAGTAGGTGAAGAAAATTCATTAATTTATACATGCACTTAAACATTTCCATAAATAAGGTTCATTTATTGGGATAATAAGTCAAATGATGTGCATTCTACTAACCAAATTTTGCACCCTAAACAGAGATTTTGATGTGATTTAAAATGGCATGCCATTTCTCCCTCATGGTAAGTATAATACCATCTTATAGGGTATGCTCATAGTACTAAAATATTTAACTATAGGAATTTATGGTTTGTTTCTACCACCAAGATTCACTTAAAGTGTCTGCCTAAACTCCATTCTATTTTTCTCCTTAAGAATGTGGAAATTATCTTAAAGGATGGTTCTATATACATGAAAAATTTGAATACAGAGGAAAATAGAGAGACAATTAAGTTAATGTATGTTTTTTTAATTCTCCTTGAACATGTTCATAAATGTGGTTCATTTATCAGGCTAGCAAGTCAAAAGATGTGCATTCTATGGATAGACATTTTCTCCCTAATGAGAGATTTGATTGTGATATAAAAGGTGTGATCAATTTTCCCTTATTTTAGAGTGGGATAAAATATTTTAAGGTGTGATTGGAGGAATTTACATTGTTACTCTAGGATATTACAATTTGTTTCTACCCCTCATTATTTCACCTACAATAATTACACAAATTTCCTTCCATTTTTACCCTTGAGAATGTGAATATTATCTTAATGGATTTGTCTATCCACATGATAATTCTTTATAAAATAGAGGATATAATTAAGACAAATATCATTTCTTCATTTCTACACCCATCCAAACACATCCCCTAAGATGGGTCATCAATTAGCTTAATGAATGAAGAAATATGAGTTATACTTCTCATGTTTTGGTCTCTAAAAGGAGATTTGGTGGTGATAGAAAATGTGAAATCATATCTCACTCATAATGAGTGAAAGAGAATATTTATGATGGTTTTCATAGTATTTTACCATTAAATTTTATAAGCTTATGGTTTCTATCTACCACTCAAGTATCACCTGTAGTGGTTATACAAAGTTTATTATTTTTATTCTTATAGATGAGAATATTTTATTAAGTGAAGCATCTACATGTATGTAAGTTTAAACATAGAGAGATGACATGGATAAAATATATTCCTATCTTTATAAGCTTATTTGGATACATCTATGAAGATAGTTTATCAATTGGGCTAGTGAGTCAAGAGATACATTATCTACTGACCAAATTTTGGTCCTTAGAGAGGGAATTAGCACTAGAAAAAAACATATCACCATTTCTTCCTCATCCTTAGTGTAATATAATACTAAAAGGTGAAATTAGAAGATTCTCTTGTGTAAATATATGAGTTGATAATTTGTCTCTACCACTCATGGTTCACTATAAATGTTTGTTCAAACTTAGTTTCATTTTTCCTCTTAAGGATAATGATATTATCTTAAGGGATGAATCCAACCATGTGAAAATTTAACCTCCTAGATAATATAGTTCATATTAATTACATTCATGTATTTATATGTCCTTTCAAATGCATCCATGAAGATGTTTCATGAATGTTCCTAGTGATTCAAGAGATAAAGATTCTTATGACCAAAATTTTCACCCTAAATAAAGATTTGGATGTGAGAGGGAACATGGTGGCATTTATCCCTCATATTGAGTGGAATATTATCATATAGGGGATGCTCTAAGGACTCATATGTGTAATTATAATATTTGGTAGTTCACCTCTATCACTCAGAGTTCACCAATCATGCTTGTGTAAGGTTCATTTCATATTTTCCTTTAAGTGCAAGAATATTAACTTTAGGTATTATTTAATACACATTCAATGTTCAACTTTGTATAATTGTATATGGTATGTTAATGACATTTCAATAATTATAAATCTATCCATATACATATGTGAAGAATTTTCATCAATCTGGTTATAAAGTAAAGAGATAAAAATTATATTGACCAACATTTTTCCCCTAGGATGATATATATCTGTGAGAGAAAACATGCCCCATTTCTATAACATCCTTACTAGTAGAGAATACTATCCATGGTAGTGCACAAAATAGTCACCAATGCAATTGTAGGTGCTTATAATTCATCTATACCATTAAAATTTTGCCTACAACACCTACACATTTTATTTCCATTTTCCTCCCTTAAGGATGAGAAGATTATATTAGTGGGTTCATTTGACTTCATGAAAATTCCAAATCTTATGCATAAAAAATCCAAAACAAAGGTTTTTCACATGTTTATATATCCATATAAATGTGTTTGTGAATATGATTGTTTGATTGGGATAGCGAGTCAAGATATACATTATCTAGAGAAAAAATGGAACCATTTCTCCAGCATCTCAAGTGGAATATAATACTCATGTCATTGTATATAGGACACACCTATGAATCTATATGAGATTAAAATTCTTATCAATCATTGATAGTTCACCTAAACCACATAAATAAAGTTCATTTCATTTTTCCCCTAAAGTAAAATAATATTATGTATAGGGTTATATCTAGGCATGGAAAACTCTAGACTATGCCAATAGATCAATGATATATGAAGGTCATTCTAGTGATTTTATTCCCATTCAGATGCATATTTTAATATAGTTTATCGATTGAGTAATAATGTTTAGATATAAACTATTTATTAACCAAATTTTGTTATTTAAAAAGCAATATGATTGAAAGAAAAAAGGTGCCACCATTTGTCCCTCATCTAAAATGGCATGTAATCCTCTAGGAGGTGCTAACAGGACATTATAATGAAAATTTTAATTAAATGAAAAACTATCAAGATAATAAAATTATCAATAGGGCAAGACTTGAAGTAATAACATATAATTGATTCGTATTGAAGTAATTGAAATAATTACAAACTCAAACCATGATTAAATAAGCCTCAACTCATAATTTGTAGTTGACATGCAAAAATTCAATAAAACTAAAATCTTAAAAAATGTTTATTTTTAGTAGCCGTTATTTATAGTAAGTTTTGCATGTAAGTGTATGTGTCTCTAAAAATATCCCAAAATATCCTAAAAACTAAAATTAACCTATGGGATGAAATAAAATTGAAGTTGACATCTGCTCCTAAAAATATAAAATTTCTAAAAATAAAAAATTATTGAAAAAATCATTAAATGTTAATTTTTGACCCTCGAATGATCATGTATGGCCTAAAAAAAAATTAAAATAAAATCTAAGAGTATAAATTGGATTATAAAATCATAATTATTTTTGAGATTATTGTTTTGGTATGTAGAAGAGCTCAAACAAAGCTACGGTCAAAAGTTATGGCCTTTGTAAGATTAACCTATTTTTTCTACATCACTCTCCTCTAGTTCAAAGTAACTCATCTCCTATGAGTTGGCATGATTATACTACTTTCATTTCTCTTTATTAATCTTCTTCATTTCCCACATGGTAATCCGAGTTTTGACTTTTTGGTGCAATCCTTCCTACCACACCAAATATATGTAATAATTTCCTTGCCTTGTGCTCACTATCTTAATATTCAAAACCTACACTATTTTTTCTTTCTTCTTCTCTAGAACATGTTTCTCCCAATTTAATTATCCATATTCATCATCTTATCCATCTATCCAATGGAATTTATATAAATATGAAACATTAAATATTGGATATATATCGATATTATACGATAAAATGACTTCATAAGCATTGTCATTAATTTTCTTCACAATTCATCATGGTCTAGTTTTCTTGTACTTCAAATTGTTGCACATACCTTTTGGAAATATTTATTTCCTCAACTAAACCATTACCAACTCTCCTTCTTCAAATACTTTAGATATACTTCTAACATATGTTAATGTTTTATATTTCTCATTACTTCCCTAAATATTTCTTCTTACTCCTTGAAACTATTGTATATGCTCTGCAAATGCTTTTACATCATCACTAATTTGATCTGCAATTGGAAATTTTATCAAATCTAAAATACCGATAGAATTTCTCCCATAAAAAAATTGAAATGGTGAATTTCCTATTGATCTATTTAACAAATTTTTATATGCAAAATTAGCTTATTTTAAAACAAAGTCTCATTGGTTGAGCTTCTCTGCCACTATGTATCTCAATAAATTTCCCAAGCTCCTATTCACAACTTCTATTTATCAATCTAGTTGTGGGTGATATGCACTATTGAATTTTATCAGAGTACCCATCTTCTTCCACATAGTCCTCTAAAAATGATTTAAAATTTTTGTGTTCCTATCTAAAGTAATAATTATTAGAACACCATCCAATCTTAAAATATCTTTAAAAAAGAATCACAACTCTAGTGGCATCATTGGTTTGATTACATGTAATGAAATGAACCATTTTAAAACATCTATCTAAAACAACAAAAATTGAATCATTATCTCTCTGTGTGTTTGGCAATCCCAATATAAAATCCATAATCAAATTTATTCATGGCCCTCTTCAAACTAGTAACGACATGCATATTCTAATATTTTGTGCATTTCTGTTAGCGATCTATCATATTTTACACCTTGAAACACACCTTGTCACTTCTCTTTTCATATTTGGCCAAAAATACTTTTCCTCCACTAAAATTATTGTATTCATCTTACAAAAAAGTCCAACCAAACCACCACAATGTAGTTCTCTTATTATATTGTCTCATAGGGACCCAAATTAAATGCGTAATTATTTCCCTTTGAATAGATAATCTTCTTGTATAAGATACTCATTATGAATATCATCTATCTCACTTGTTAATGGATTCCTACCGTAATCAACTTCCTTGGCAAAATATGGGTTAGTATAATATAATTCTTTGATAGATTCAAATCAAACTACTTAACTCACCATATTAGTTAATAATGCTACTCTCCTGCTCAATGCATCAACAACTTGATTCTATTTTATTGATTTATGTTTCAACATAAAAGTATACCCCTGCAAGAAAAAAATCCACATTGCATGCCTACTATTCAACTTCTTTTGCGTATTCACATACTTCAAAGCTTCATGATCTACAAATAGTATAAACTCCTTAGGCACCAAGTAATGCCTTCAATGTTTAAATGCTTGTATAATTGCATAAAGTTAAACATCATAAGTAGAATATTTTTTTCTTGCCTCATTCAATTTCTCAATGAAATACACTATTGGCTTTTTTTTCTTGACTTAGCACAACACCAATTCCCACATATGAAGCATCACAATCAACCTCAAACACCTTGACAAAATATGGTAGTGCTAAAATTATTCTTTCTATAATCTTATTCTTAAAAAATTAAAATCTCCCTATGGTTGCTCTAGTCCATACAAATTCTTTCTCTATCATGTAATATGTTACTAGTGCTACAATACTAAACTTTTTAACAAATTTTATATAAAAAGTTTCTAAACCATGGAAACTTCTTACCTCTATAATTATTTTTGGAATAGGCCATTAAAAAATTGCCATTATCATGTATTCATCTATTTTCACATCATCTAGTAAAACTACAAATCCCAAAAATACCAACTTGCTCTGCATGAACCTATACTTCTTTAAATTTTCATAAAACTTCTCCTTTCTTAATAAATCCATTACCATTCTCAAATGTTATAAGTGTTGTTATTTAGTCTTATTGAATATCAAATATCATCAAAATAAATAACTAAAAGAATACCAATATATTCTTTTAGCACTCTATTAATCACCCTCATAAATGTGTTAGGTGTATTAGATAATCGAAATGGTATCACCATCCAATCATGTAAGCCATCCATAGTCTTGAATGTCATTTTCCACTCATATCTTTCATGAATTTGAATATAATAATAACCACTCCTTAGATAAATCTTGGTAAATTATTTTTCTCTTGAAATCACATCCATCATATCATCTAAATGAGGTATAGGAAACATGTACTTTATTATAATATTTTATATTTTTCTACTATCCACACACATTCTCTGTCTTTGATCTTTATTTGGCACTAACAATGCTGGTGTTGGACATGGACTCATGCTCTCCCTTATCACATTCTTTCTTATTAATTTATTAACTTACCTATTTAATTCTATATATTTTATTGGACTCATCCTATAAGTGGCTTTATTGGCTAGAGATGATCGTGGAATCAAATCAATGTGATCCTGAATATCTCTCTTTGGTGGTAAATAATCTTGTAACTCATTAGGCATAACATTTTCATATTCTTTCAATGCTCTTTTTTCTTCTATTGGTATTCACACCATTTACATTTCTTCAATTTTTTCTACTAATATATAACAAAAACCCACCACCTTCATATCTTGGATGAATTCTTTAGTAGAGGGCATGCTTTCTATCTTGCCTTCCTTTTTATGAGGTAACAAAACTACCTTTGTACAACCTTTCCAAAAAATGTATGTGTTCTTTTCTCCATCATGAATTAATTTCCTATCAAATTGCTCTGAAGTCCCCAATAACACATGGCATGAATCCATCGGAGTAACATCACACCATATTTATTCCATCATTATAATGTTTTTCTATAGAAAAATTTATTAAGAACCATTTATCTATTGTAACTTCATTCCATTTTTTAAACAATGAAATCCAATAAATATTAGGATGCTTCTCACATTTCAAATTTAGTCTATTTTTAATTTCTTTATAAACCATATTTTTACAACTACAATAATCTATAATTAATTTTCATACATTTCCACCTTATGTACATTATTGTTCAAAAAATATTTGATCACAGCCATCCATCACCAATTTCTTTTTTTTTCACTTTTTCCTTCTTTGGAGTGATCTTTGTTCTACTCATCATGAGATTTTCTCCAGCATCTGCTACTCTAACTTTAGTATTTTGATCTTCTATTTCATCCTCAACTAGATTTACTCTTAGGCGATCTTCTTGCCTCCTTTTTTCATCTAGATAGTGTGTACACTCAAACTATTTGTGCCCTTCTTCTCCACATCTATAATAGACATAAGATATACACTAATTTGGAAATAATCCTCCAACACCACTATAACCTCGTCCTCTCTAAAATCCTCTTCTTCTTTTTGGGTATTGAAACCCTTACTTATTATCATATTACCTTTCTACACCACATGATGATTCACTTCTATTGGTAATAGACCCACCTATAGTGGTATTAAATTGACCTTGTACCCTATTTAGAGGGGATCCATTTCTTCTTTAACCAAGACATATTATTATGAAATTAAGTTTTTTTTTCTTCTACCTTCAAAGCTAATTGATAAGCCTCCTACATGTAAAATATTCTATACATGATTAGTTTAACTTGAATAAAAAATTTAAAACCATTTACGTAACTTGAAGCCATATTATCTTATATTTCATCATGCCCCACTCATATGGAAATCTTATAAAATTCATCTATATACTCTTGTATACTATGATATTTTTGTCCCAGATTCTAAAATCTTCTCTATAGGATTTGTGCATAATCCATAGGAAGAATATTCTCCCTCAACTTCTTCTCTATCTTTTTTTATGAATTAATATTATCTTTACCTTTTCTCTATCTTTTTTTCTATAGGTGATCCAACCAAATCATTGCATTACCTTTTAATTTAGTGGATGCAAACTTTATCTTCTTTTCTTATCTCAGGGTCTTCCATTCAGAGAAATTCTCCATATAATTCATCTAATCTATCAAATATTATGGTTTAAAATTACCTCTATAATCTAGAACATCAAATTTTATTCCTTATAAATATATAACCATCTCCTCTTCCATCGATGGTAGCTTCTCTTGTTGTTCTTTTTCTTACTAAATTTCTTCATCGTGGTCAATGTCTTCCTCATCACCACCTTGTCTTCTATCTTAATAGGTGATAAACTCAATTAATTATTCCACTTGCCTCTGTAGCTCTTACATAGTCTAAAAGTTTGATCTTCCTTTAATACCAAATAATGAAACTAAAAATTATAAAAACAATACAATTAAGAATAGACTAAGATCTAAAATAATAACTTATAATTGATTCATATTGAATGAATTGAAATAATTAAAAACCCAAACCATGATTAAATAGGCCTCAACTCAAAATTTAGAGTTGACATGCAAAAATTTAAAAAAAAACTAAAATCTAATAAAAAATATCTATTTTTAGTAGTTGTTATTTATAGTGAGTTTCTTATGCAAGTGCTCATGCTTCTAAAAATACCCTAAAAAGTAAAATTAGCTTTTGAGATAAAATTAAAATAAAGTTGACATTTATTCCTAAAAATATATAATTTTTAAATATAGAAAAATCCCAAAAGAATAATTAAAAAAAAAAAATAGGACCCCTAAATGATCTTGTATATCCTCCAAAAAATATCAAAATCAAATCTAAGTAGATACATTATCTTAGGACTACATTTGAATTTTTGATACAATTATTTTGGTGTGTGGAATAGCTCAAATGGATCTACTGGTCAAAATTTATGTCCTCCAAAATATTGTTCTAGCTTTTAGCATCACCTTTAGGAGGTGATGGTTTGTTTCTACCACTAATGGTTCCCTTGGGACACTCGTGTAAAACTAGCTATTATTTTTACCTTAATAATGAGAATATTATCTTTAGTGATACGTTAGACTCTATGAGATGTTTGACTCTAGAACCTAATAGACAATATATAAAGGCAATTGTAACATTTATATTACCATTTCAAAATATTCAAAAAGATTGTTTTTCTAATTTGGAAATCAAGTCAAGATATACAAAATTTAATGACCTGTGTTTTTCCCTACAATGACATTTTTCTATGAGATAAAACATGCATCGATTTCTCTATCATCTCAAGTGATAATAAATACTCTTTTGATAATCAAAATACTCATTCATGTAAATTTAGGAACTAAAATTTATCTCTACCACTTATGGTTTATGAACAAATCATTTGTAAAGTTCTTTTCATTTTTCTTCTAAAGGACAAGAATATTATCTTAAGGGATTCATTTGAATTTATGCATGTTTAGATTTTAATGCATGATAGGCATTGGATGAATTTAATTCTAATGTTTAATTTCTCATCATGATGCATCAATAAAGATGATTCATTGATTGAGCTACTAAGTCAAGATATATGTATTCTATTGACCAACTTATGATCCAAAAAGATTTTGATGTGAAAGAAAACATGCCACCATTACTCTCCAATACTTAGTGGAACAAAAAATTTTGATGTATCATAATATGACTAACCCATAGAACTTTAGGAGTTAACAATTAATCTTTACCATTGATGGTTTACCTACAATGCTTGTGTAAAGTTCATTGTATTTTTACCCTTACAAACTTCAATATTAAACTAATGGATGAATCTAAGAACCTAAATTTTTTAAATCTAGGGCCTAATGGATAACATATGAATTGCTTTATAATGTTTATATCAAATACAAATGCATCTGCCAAGATGATTCATTGATTGGGATAATGAGTCAAGAGATAAGTAAAAAAAATAACTATTTCAAATTTAGTTTTTTGGGTTTTATAATTTCAGTGGTTTCCTATAAAATCTTATCTAATATTTCAAAAAAAATTATCCCTTTTTTTGTAAATATAATTTTTTTATCTTACATATTTCAGGGTATCTTCATGATTAGCATGTAATGATTGGACTTGTAACTAATCATAATTGGTTTGAAATAATATAATTTTCAAAATTATTATACATATTTTTGTGTTCATATATACCAAATTTTTAACATTTTTTATTGGAAAAAATAATTAAAAATTACTCATAAATTAGAATTTACTAGACTTAGTAAGGGCTAGATTAATAACAAAAGTAAAATATATTTATTAACTAATTTATGGGTTTTTTATATATCTTAGTTTTTTTACAATAATGTGTCCTTTATTTTCATTATATTTGTTGTATATTTTAAAATTTCAATTACTTTATTTTGAAATAGTATATGTCTTATCATGTGTTTATTTTTATGTGATCTAAGGTTTCATATAAAATTATGATTTTCTAAAACCATAAATTTAAGATTCCAATACATAACAAAAAAATGATTTATTTTCTATTAATTTATCATTACTTTTTTTTTTGTAAACTTTATTTTAGTAGTTTTAAAACTACCTACCTAATGTTATGAAGGATATAGATTGTTTTGTTCACATAAATCATCATGTGAGGTGTTTTAGTCCAGTACTCATAACCATAATATAAATATAAACATGGAATTTAGTATTCATGTGCCTCACAACATATCATAAATGCCTAGGATATCTTGTTTACATGAAAGGGAAGCCTTTCTAATCTAATTAATTTATGTTGAGCTTGAGATGAGGGTATCACCCTGGGAGCTTACTCTTACTTTACCTATGAAATTGGGGTTAGTTTGATATAGGCATGGTTCTACCTCTATAGTTATCTGAAACATTGGGATGACGGTAATCAATAAACTAGCAAAAACATCTCATATTCTACAAATAATTCAAGTCCACTTCCTATATTACCCATTATTCCTCTTTTTTTTCATTATATTCTTAATCAATAAATCTTATATACACACTATCATAGTGGACTATAATCAAGGATAATAATGGATAGGATCTAATGCGTAATTAAATCACCTATTTTTATTATCAAACCAAACATGAACAAGGATACACAATTACTAAATAACTAGAAGATTACAATGTTGGTATTATCATCATTCACCATAAAAAATTTAGTAATTTACATTATATAGCTTAAATATAAACATGTCAACAAATCTTCACGAATATGAGATTATCATTCATAATTATCTAAAAACACACTTAAATACGATAACTAATTATGTGTAGGGAAAATAAATTAAACAGAATTAAAAAATGACAGTAACACCCCCTTAATCATAGATTAGGTTGGTAGTGGAATTGTGTCCTATAAAAAAGGTCTTATGAGGTACTCAACTATAATAAAATAATCCTCATAAGATGAATTTAGATCTGCTCAAACACTAAGAAAATCTCATAAATTAAGATGGGTGTTTAGTGAATATATCAGTAATTTGATATGTTGTCATCATGTAGAAAATATCCTTGACTTGATCATGGGTAATATCCTATATGACATGTATGTGAATCTATACATTCTTGGTTTACTAAAGGAGGACTTAATTCTTATGCATCTAGATTATTATTTTTTTGTAATAGAAGACGACTATTGGCCATCAAAACTAGATGCCAAACTCAATGAGAAAACCCTAAAGCTAAACAACCTTAGTGGAAGAATTAACAACTCTTTTGTATTGTACCTTTGTATATGGTACAACAATTGCATTATACTTTATTGAACAACTATTAATACCTAAATCAAATGAGAAAATGCAGCATTAAATATACTTGCGATTATGGATATCACCAACTCAATATGAATATATATAACCAAATAATTAGACATCCATACCTAATCCATAATGAATCTTTAAACTATGAGTACCATAAATGTAGGGAATAATCTAATAATCTACTTTATAATCATCTCATGTAGTTCCTAAATAAATCTATATACAATTTGTAGTACATATTAAATACCAGGTCTAGTGTGCATAAGGTAAATGAGATATGCAACAAGTTTTTCCTTGGGATTCAAACTAGATATAAAGGGGTTTATATTTAGTTTACAATCAACCATGATAAACCATGGAATTAAATCAAGACAATACTTATATTTTGAAATAGTGATCTTGGATCCATATGGAGAAATTTTATTCTTGAGGAAGATCTAAAATAAGACCAATTAATCCAGTTAGAACTTATTAAATAAAGTAGTTATCACTACTATGATGGTGGATGAATAAGTAAATGTGATTACTTGGTCATCCACTTAGAGAAATAGATTCAATAATGAGTCATCATAATGTAATATGTATATATTTAGATCAAAATGGCATCTAGTGAACCCAACCATAAAATAAAAATAATACATCTTGGCATACCAAATATGAGAAGCTTATTTGGGGCCATCAATATATTTATGAAGTTTAAAAACTAAGGAATAATATTCACCACATCCTTGTGGTTATTTCATGTATAATTTCTCTTTAAGGTCACAATGAATATATGCACTATCTAGATCAATTTGATGAACATACTAGTGATAGGATGTACTAATAAAAAGAATGTGTCACATAGAGTTCATTTTGGGAAATGGGTGAACATCTAGTTATAAATAATGTTAGGTAGATGAGAAAAACTTTTTTCTATTGAAAAATATTTGAAATTGCCTATAGACCAATTTTCTCAATATTTTGTTTAGTATAACCACCTACATATAACAAGTTTTCCTCCCTTAGGAAGAGGGACTAAACATAATGTGTTATTCCTCAATAAGGAACCATACTACTCTTTTATAGAAGTATCCCACTCAGGAATATCTAATGCCTCTCTAAATAATTTTTGATTGCTGGTAGATGAAATGAAATCATGTGTAACATTCTATAATTATGAAGATGTTCACTTGGTATTTACTGGACTTCTAACCCATTGGATAACAGTTTGAAGCATCTATATAGATAAGAGAGGACCAATTATTAAAGAGTAAAGGTAATTTTCCTTATCCTATGATGATATTATTTGAAAATGAAGATTTGATTCCTCATCACTACTCTTATCTTCAACATTATTAGAAGAATTTATATCATTAAGAAGTTTTTAGGTGGATCTGAATCAATAAACTATCATCAAATCATAGTGTGCCTAAGGAAGGTGAAGAAGTGTTGAGTGTTAACTCTAAAGGAACCTATTAAAAATGAATACCTCTCAATCAAAAAATCATGAGCGGTTCTATGGAGAAGCTTTTATCCCTCAATGCCCTCAAGATATCAAATAAAGATGCAATATGAGCTCTAAGGTTATATTTCCTTCCATTTCTTCTTTGGAATGCTAGTGATAGTAGGAGATCCAAATCATTGATAAGTGATTCACTATATATATATATTTTTTTACATTATTTAAAATCATTGAATCACTTCAATATTTAAAAAGAACTTAGTTGTGTATATAACATGTATAATTGATGTTCTCTACCCAATACTAAGATGAAAGAGACTTGGAGTATCCTATAGTTGTTAATTTCTTTGAAGGACCTATTTTTGAATTATAAAAAACCATTATATTAAGGATTATATTCATTTATACACTTTATTTCAATCCCCTCTAAAGTTAAAAATTATTCAAAATAATTATTGACATACTCAACACCATTGTTGGTGGTAAAAATATTTATGGTTGTACATGATTGTTTTTATATAAGCACCTTGAAATCACAAAAATAATCAATGACCTCAAATTTATGCTTAAGAAAGTATAACCCAGTATACCTTAAAGCATCATCAATAAACCTTATAGATGTAACTAGTCATTTGAAATGAAGGATCTACAAATAGATAAGCAATGTCACTATGAACAAGTTCCAATATATTTTTATCTCTCCATAATTTGTCTTTGTCATATTTTTCTTAGGATTCTTACCAAGTATGCAACCTTGACAAACATCTTCATAAAACTAAACATGTGGAAAGATTGAAACCATTTCATGATGATGGAGTTACCTTAGTGATAATTGCAATGGATAAAACACTCATTCCATAATTTACTCACCCCATCTGAAGAAGTGTAAAGTTAATTCAAGGGTTAATCAAGAGATTTTTTTTATAAATCATAAAATTATGGATGGTGATATACTTTCCCATATGAAACTATATAGTCACTATATATTTCCATAATAATAATTCAATTAATTATGAACTTATCTCTCTTTCCTAAATTGATGTGATTATTCTAATAAATAGATAGGAGATTTGTGTATAATGAGAGAACACATAAAACATCCTAAAATATCCCAGCATTCACTTCGATAGATCCTTTCCCACTAAATTTTACATAAGTATCATCACCCAACAATATGGAAAACATAGAATAATTATCCAAGGTAGAGAAAATGTCCTAAGATGAAACAGTGTGTCATGAGGATTGAGAATAAACTACCCATGTCGAAGGTTGGGGCATAATTGTAACAAGTGATTGATTAACCCTCTTTATTGTCTTTGGCCTTAAAATACTCATATGTTGATTAACCCTAATTTCTTGAATCAACACAACTAATATTTTTTTATTGAGCCTCTTTGTTAGTTGGTCAATATTTTTCTTTATGTATTTGGTTTTAATTTAGTGTGATTAACAAGATAAAAACATAAAAAATAAGTGGATAATGAACACATAAAAAATCCTAAAATTTCCCATCATCCACATTGTTAGATTATATCCAACTAGATTTTATAGAATTATCATCACCCAATAATATGGAAGGATGTAAGCATGAGAACATGCAATATGATGAATCCATGTTGTGTGAATCACTAGAATAAATCACCCATATGGAAGGTTGGGACATGCTTTGGCCTTATAAGACTAATGTGTTGATGACTTATAATTGGTTGAACCGGTGACACTTATATTGTGATTCTATAACATCTTATTGTATTGGTCAATATGAGGATTCATGCACTTGGTTTCATCATGCCTATATTTCTTGCAATAGGCACATGTTAGTAGCTTTTTATGAAGTTTCTCATTTGAAGAGGAGTACACTTCTGATGATTTGGACTTATGATTAAATCTTTGATTATTTCTTTGCTTAGGGTTCTTTTTGTTATTTATCTTCTCCTTGTTATTATAATCCTTATGTTTTTCAGGACTCATAATAAAGGCATGATATTTGGATGAATTTAGTGTATAAATTTGAACAAGATTTTATTGATCCTAATTCAACTCGACAAAAAGGCCATATAAAGATGACATGTTTTATGTATGTCTAAGGGCATTATTGGTGGAATGGATGGTATAAAAAAAGATAAAATATTCGAAACCCAATGTGACAATGATGGAAATAATAAATTGATCTTATTTTTTATCAATACCAAATAATTTTAAATACAATGTGAGTTTGATTTTATGAATAATTCTTGTCCAGTATCAAAATTTCCTAGCCACAAATTATTGAGCTCATACTCTAATTCATGACCCCTCATTATTTTCTACTTATGAAGGATTTTTTCCAATGTGGTCTAGACATCATTAGGAGTAGTTTTAGATTCAATAGGAAAGAATAGATAGAGAGACATAGATAGGCATAGTAGATAGCAGTATTCAACATTTATATTTAACCACTTCACCTTTCTCCATCAATTGTTGATTATTCTTACTAACCCATCATGATTCGATGTTAGTGTTTGCTCCTTAATAATATTTGAACTTAGGTTTTCCACTCATTATAATCAAATAATATAAGAAATTAAAGGTGAATATGATCGATGGTGAATAAATGAAGTATGAGATGAAATGTATTTCTAATAATTTCAATGATCTGTAACCCCCCATGAATTTTTAGAGGCTCAATTTTATAAGGAATGATAATATTAAAAATGTGTAGAGCTAAGAAAAATCACACTTTTAAAAAATTATGCCTACAAAGGAGCAATCAGATGAAAGTTATGTAAGTTTGAAAATTTATTGTTTGTAAAACAAATTATTCATTTTTCGAAAATGTATAGTGTGAAAATAGTTTATCCCAAAATACTGATGAAAATTGTAGTACCTTTGTGTGATTGTCAAAATGGGCTAATATCCCATATGACTAGGGGGCTAAGGTATAAGAGGAGCCCCACCTAATAGTGTCCCTGTAGGTGTGAGATATGGAAGATTCGAAGGTATGTATCATTTTATTAGATTTTATAAATGAAAAGTACTGAAGTATCTAATAATCTCAAAAGGTGCAACCAAGTATAATAATTCTACTAAATCTAAAAAACCTCAATCTTATAAAACTCTTAATCATCCATTAAAGACCTAGGTATAATCTAAAAAAACCATAAAAAACCCTAATAATAATTTCCCTTGAAGTTTTTTAATAGTATAGATTTGTGTGAAATCAAGAACAATGCCTTGAAACCATCTAAAATGTAAACTCATAACTCTCAAAAAACTAGATCATGTTTATAACCAATCTTAAGGTTTTGAAACCTTAAGAATGTAATGACACAAGTTATTTTATATGAAAACCTACTAGAGGAAATACGACTAGTAGGAGACACCTTTCTATTTTTCTTTCTTTGAATCTAGATCAATGGAGGACCCTAAATGAGAAAAATCTTGGAATGTGTGAATATTCAATATGTTAGGTCAATGAGTGGTATATATATGCAATATAATTTGAAACATAAGATTCAATATATGAATAATGGAATTCAACTACTATAAAATCATTGATACCATGTTAGAGTGGGCCATAATTAAGGATTGAACTAGATAGATTCTAAAGCATAATGAATTACCTATTTGTAATAGTCAAATCAAAAATGATCCAAGAAAAGAAATTACTCAAGTATTGAAATATTATAATGTTAGTATGAAAAACATTAGACATTAAATTTTAATAAAGGTAGATTATACATTTGAAAGATAAACATGTACTCACATCCTATTGAATTTTGTATTAGTTCTCACAATGACCTAAAAATACACCTAAAAAGACTTACTAAACATGTGTAGATAAAACCATTAAATAGATTACACAACTAAACTAGCACATACTAACTACTTATTACTTTATAACATTATTCTTATTTCACTATTTTTTTCTAAATTCACTATGTATACCATTGATAGTCAAAGTAAATATATTTTTAGTATTCATAATTTTAGTATTTTTTTTCATGTTATCATATTTTTTTATGATAAAGATTAACGGAGAAATAGAAATAAATTAAAATTTATTACAGATGATTTTATGAATAATTTTAATATTGATAGGATGGATAAATATAGACCATTTGAATATGAAACATCTAGTTGTGACTTTATCTAAGAGGACCATCATAAAAAATTTGCATCATCTTTAGTTTTCTCTTTATATAATCCTCTCAAACCATTTTTAGGTTACTCTTTTGATTTAACTTTGATCATACCTATATATTTCTATTTGGGCTATTTTTTAGCTTCCACTTTGGGATTATCTTCACTTGCAATACTAGATCCTTCTTTCAATTATCTTAAAGATTACCCTTTATATTTCCCTTTTATCACACCTACATATTCTTCATAAAATTATCTTTTATAATCATATTTTGATTCTTTTTTGGCTACACCTATATATTTCATCAATGGCTTCCACTTTAGTATCAACTATAGATGTACACTTATATTACACTTACACACTTTATCCATCCACTTTATTAGGATCTACTTTATAGAATAAAGAGTCTCATTATTTTAATTATTTAACCTCACTTAGGATACTACCGAATCCAAATGATGATGTTATTTATGAACAACCTCATTTATGTTCATCCATGAGGAAAAAAAAACCCTATTTCAAAGTATACCATTTATGATTATTTTCACACCATAACTCTAGTATATATCTAATATTTTTCTTGTCACATATAATGTAAATCAAGATCATTTAATTTTCCTCTTATTATAATAATTATCATCATCAAAACTATAAGGAATATGATGATGATTTGTATAGTGATGATTATGTTGATAGTGATGATGAACATATTTCTCCTAATCCTAATCTAGATACCCCTAAACTTCCCTTCCCTATGATTATATGATGAATGTGCCTTATTATGATATTTATCATTCTCCCTTACCAAAATAAAATGTGAAAAAGGGATTCTATTAATCATAATTTTACATATCTTATTTAAGATACACAAGCTCCACCTTCAGATACTAACACTATATTAAAGGCAAGTGAATCTCCAACACTAAAATTATGTAAGGATTAATTTATTCCTAAGCATAATTATCCTACTTACATAGTCATCAAATAATGTTAATGCATCTCTTGTTATCTCTAATTATCTCAATGTTTTGGATTAATAAGAAGAAATGAATTCACCTATAATTTTTTTTTAAATCCTAATCTAAAATAATAACCTTTTACTTCCTCACACATACCTATTGTTTATGATGTTTATATTGAATCAAGTGTATCTAGGTATTATTATTTCAAATCCTTTCAATATCAAATCATCACTATGTAAAATTCAATAAAAGAGTTTCAAAAATAAAAATCAATATCTAATATTAAATATCAAATGTCTTGAAAATAAATTCAAATTTATAAATAATCCAAATTTTTTATTTTTAATAATTTATATACATATTCATGTAGACATCATGTGTCTAATAAAAAACATAAATCTATATTTAATGTTTCGAAAAGTATACAAATTTATAATAAAATTCCAATAAATATTATAAGGTACATGATTCACAATGAGTTAATTATATTATATTTTTTACCTCTTCGAAGAATATAAAAATACTATTATGCATATCAAGGATTTTATGGGCATTTTACAAATATTTTTTAGTCTTTAAAAAATAAAAAACAAGGTCTCTTAGATAATGATGATTCTATACAAGATAGACTTATTAGGCAACACACTCATATTACATCTCCTTAAATATAGTAGAAAAAGGAACAAAAATATAAAATATGGATACCAAATGATAATTCAAAACAATAAAATAAAAATTAAAAAATAAATAAAATAAAATAAATTAACTAAGAAAGATTTAAAAAATAATTAGCAAAATAAAACTTATAAGAACAAATTTAAAAAACAAGAAAGATCATTTTTCAAAAGTGTTTTGTAAAGAAATGTCCATAGTAAAATATTCCTAAGAAGTATAATTATAAAAACATGGTTTCTAAATAATCAATAATTAAATATAATTCATTCATAGAGAAATAATACTAAGTTAAAATCCCTTGTTATTTTTGTTCTTAATGTTCAACCAAACGCACATGGTCCTTCTCTAATTATAGATAAAGTTGAATATATTAACAATGACAAACATATACAAAATTAAAATCCAATCTATGGTGAAATGAATTAATTATAAAATGTATACAAAATATAATCACAATAACATCTCCCAATATCAAGCACGATATAAAAATCTAACTTTATCTCATGATGATGATTACATTGATAATTAAGATCTTCATTCTCTATAATATTGGTATGATAGTGATTTTGAGGCATATATAGTTGGCACTTCTTCATCTTTATATTAATTCTTTCCTTCAAATCATATATATTAGAATACCTATGATTATCCTCCCCCTTCATCATATAACAACCCCATTGATGATATTAATTGCCCATCATAGCCCTTAATTATACATAGCTTATTTGATCTACATTTTTTTTTGGGATTGTTCTTCTAAAACTAACAAAAAATTATTCTACCCATTGGTTTTATATTTCATTAAAATAACTGAAAGCAATTATCTTACTAAGCTTTAAATTCACATACTTTATAACAACTCATTTTTCGTTATTTATACATGTTCTATCTCTCATTTATAATTTCATGATCACATCTATCTAATTTACATGAATATTATGACCATGCTTTCCATATTTAATATACTTAATATACACTTACATTTGTTTTACCTTCCTTTCATTCCCTCTTATCATGCATTACTTCATCAACTTGTTGAGATTTTTTCAAACTCCCACCTCTTTATTACATTTTCAAAACCTTGTTTCTTACCTTACTTTTCAAAGACTTTTAAAAGTTTACTTATGCAAATTTTTATTTTAATCATATATATATAAAAGCAAAAACGTAAAAATAAAACCTATAAGAATTTTATTATGTTGTCGAATTACATATTTTCATATTCCATCTATTTTTTTGTTAAATAAAAATCATACGTCATTATCCTTTCAACACATAATAATTTTCCCAAGATAGCTAAGTGTGAAACATGACATATTTATATAGAACCATGAAATAATCTTACACAAAAGAATCTATCATGATTTTAAATTCCATTGTATAGATAATCAGGGAGAATTCAAACTGGTTTGATACATGTCCCTATACCATGGATCTATCTGTATGCATTTTGAACATATATTCATGAGTAAGACATAATCTCAGGGCCCTGTTATAAAAATATTTATCATAAAGCATAAAAAATATTCAAACATTAGTGAAATTTAAAGCTAAGACATACTTTTTTATGGTTTTAATGTTTGTAAATCCTTTTACCATATAATCTTGCTCATTTTTGGGCATCTCATTACTCTTTACAGAAAATTTTAGATGTTGTGTTTATCAAAAACCTATTTTCAATATTGACCTATCAAAAACTATGTATGTCATTTTTATTCATACTTTACATGTGTCATGATGAATACGCCATTATCTAACATAAACATAAATACATGTGATCTAAATATTCAAACTTAATTTTCTATATATTGTTGATTCACTATAGGACATGATTCAACTTGATTCCTTATTGAATGTGGCACTTGCTCTTGTGTATGTTCAAAATACACCCTATTGATGGTATGAAATCACCATTCCATGTGTATGTGGTATTTGGCCTTTATTTTTTGTGTAAAAATTTTAATTTCCTTATATTTATCCTTTGGGCCTCGTGTCTGATGGTCATTTGAAACATTTTAATCATATCTGACATTTTACATGTGCCTTATACGTAGCCCTTGGGCCTTCTTGCATTAAATTGTATGACATTGATTATAAGTTCACAATTTCCAACTCTAGTGTCATGCTTCTCATCATGAAATACCATGTATCTATTAAATATATATGTGGTTTCATGATCCATATCATGCACATACTAGATATGTGGTTCCATAATTCTTTTTCAATAATATTATGTGTATAGTAACATATTTAAAAACTTGAAAG
>JARHVA010006675.1:190000-290000 GCA_037957365.1 Torreya grandis | reverse complement strand
AGCTTACCTATTATACAACAATTTTTGTTTGCATTTTATGCTTAACCATTATTTCCGATATCCATACTAGATTACTTATTACTTTCTACCATTATTGTTGTTTCACTTTTTATTTTTAAATTCATTATATTTACCATGGATATTTAAAATGAATATATATGTAGTATTCAACATTTTGATTAATTAAATTTTACTCATTTTATCCCCTTTTATTATAATCAAGTTTAATGAACTAATAGAAATAAACAAAAACATATCCAAGATTATTATATCGATGTTATTGATCTGGATAGCATGGATACATATAAACTATTTGAATCCAAAACATTTAGTTATGAATTTATCCAAGAGTTGTAACATGTATATTTTACTTCAATTTTAGTTTCCTCTTTATAATATGATCTAGAATCCTTATGAGGTTCTTATTTGGCTTAAATTTCCATCATATGTCTATATTTCCTTTTTATTTTTTTATATCTTTTCCTTTATATTTTCCTTAAATCACATCACTAGATCCCACTTTTGACTATCTTATAGATTACTGTAAATTTACCTTTACCACATATAAAAATTCCACTTTAGATTCTTCTTTATATTCCTCTTTACATACACATCGACATTTCTCTTTGGTACATACTTTAGATGATCTTTTGGGTCTCTCTATTGATTTTCTTTTCTCATACCTATAGTTTTTTCTATATTTTCTACTTTAATATCCACTATGGATGTGTAATTGGATTCTAATTACACTTTTTATTCATCCCTTTCCTTAGAATATACTTTATAGAACAAATATTAACCTATTTTATATTATTTTCTCTCTTAGGCTACCACCTAATCCCCAAGATGATGTTATTTATCAACAACATCCTCTTCCTTATTTCCATGTGAATAAAAATATGATATTATAGATGATACCATATTTGCTTATTTACACCTCATATCAAGTGATCCTATATGCCATATTTCTCCTATTACCCTCTTTTAATTTATAATGGAAATAAAAAGCATTTGTTTTTCCTCTTCTTGTAATAATGATCAACATCACAACTAGAGTGACTTTGTTGTAGATTATTATGATGAAGATTATTTTTATAGTGATGAAGATCATATTCTTCCTAATCATAATCTAGATACATCTACACCCTCCTTTTCTAGTGATGATAAAATGCATACAACTTGCAATAATATTTCTCATTCTCCCTTACTAAATAAAATATGTGAATAAGAGGATTCTAGTACTTATAGTGTTACATATGTTATTATAGCTACATGTGTTGTACGTTTAAATCCTATAGCTATTTTTAATGCCAATCAATCTACAATGTCAACCATATCTAAGTAATAATTTCTTCCAAAGCATAACTCCCCTATTTTCCTAGTCACCACACCATGACAATGCACCTCTTACTATCACTATTTATTTCAATGTTTGGGATAACTAAGAAGCAATTAATTCATGCATAATTATAATAAAAAATTAATCTGAGAGAATACCTTATCCCTGCCTATCCAAAATATCTTTTTAATGGCGTTTATATTCAATCAATTATACGTATGGGTTGCTCATTCAAAAACCTTTGAGATCAAATAATATCCACGTAAAAATAAGTAAAAGAGTTAAAAAATAAAAATTAGTATTTAAGATTAAATATCACATCTCTTTAAAATAAAAATAATTTTTTAAATAATCCATAATATTATACTATTAATCATTTGTTCACATGTTCATATAGCTATTTCATGTGTCATAAGCAACAAACTTCTATACTTAATGTTTCAAAAAGTATATGAAAGGTTAATAAAATTTTAAGAGAGATTATAGTATAAATAATTCTAAATAATATAATTACATTACCTTCCATATTTCCTCTAAAACGATAAAAATACAAATGTGTATATCATATATGCAATTGCCATCATGTATAGAATTGTTGGGTTTTAAAGAATAGAATAGAAAGTTTCCTTTATAGTGGTGATCCTATAAAATATATGCCTATTAAAAACCCCACTCATATTTCATCTCCTAAAATACATGTTTAAAAAGAGCAAAAATAAAAAATATGGAAACTATAAGATAATTAAAAACAAGAAATTATTTGAAAAGAAAAATTAAGTAATGTAAGATTAGAAGACAAAATTACCAAAAGAAAAATTTCAAGAAGAAATTCATGATAATAAAGAAACTTATTTATTCAAAAAAATATATCATAAAGACTTTTCCAAATAAAAATATTCATATAAAATATATTGATTCAATAAGCTTTATAAATAACTAAGCATTACATCTACTTCATGCATAGAGAAAAAAGACAAAGATAAAGCACTAGTTACTTATCTTCATAATGTTAAACAAATCAAAAATAATCCTTTTCTTATTTAATATAAAGTTCAAACTCTTAATAATGGTGAACATATTTAGAAATAAGCTCTAATCTATCATGTAATGATTTCATCATAAAAAATATAAAAGATAATTAGAATTCCATATCACCATCTCAAGCACAACTTAAAAAATTGAATTTATCACATGATGATGCTTAAATTTATGATTATTATATTTATTATGAATAATATTTGTATGATAATAATTTAAAAGTATATAATTAAAAATTCTTCTTTTTCAGTGAAAATATTTCCTTCACAACATATATATGAGTATATTTATGCTCATTCTTGCACTTATTCATGTATAGATCCAACTATTGAGAGCATTTGCCTATAGTAACCCTTAATTGTACATAATTTATTTTATATATATATTTTTTAATTATTATTATAAACTTCATCCAATTTTATTTTAACCCTTTGCTCTATCTCCTTGAACAAATAACCTAATAAAATCATCTAACTAAGATTTTAATTCAAATATTTCATGACAAATCATTTTTGTATATTTATACATGTTGTATCTCTCAATTATAATTTAATGATCAAATATAAATAATTTTAAAATGGATAAAATGATCATTATTACTATCTTTGATACACTACATATCCACCTACATTTGGGGCACCTTTCTTTCCTACCTTGTTATCACACTTTGATTCAACACCTTGTCAAGAGTTGCTCAAATCTCCCCCTCTGTCTTCCATTTTTTAAACCTTATATCTTACCTTATATTTAAAATATTTTTCATATTTCACTTATGCGTATTTTATGTTTCACATATTGAAAAAAAATTATTTATTAAAATGTATCAATAATAAAAAAATCTAAAAAGTCTAAAATTAGAACGTATAAGCCTATTATCACGTTATTAGAATAAATTTCTTCTTATTCCATATATCATTATTTTTAATACACAAAAAATTTTAATTATATTTAAAATCCATAATGTTTCTCATGCGGTATCTAAGTGTGAAATATGACATATTTCTATAGAACTAGGAAATAATCAAAATTTTCAAAAAAATATATATGTTAATTAGAAATTACTTCATATATTCAATTAAGAAAAATTCACACCTTTCAATCAATAATTCATTGTGAACCTATCCTTATAATATGAAAGTATCCATATAAGTTTTAATTCTTTATTCCCTAATGCAACATAATAATATAAACATCTTATATATTTTTTACTAAAAGATAACAACACACATTCAAATATCAATCAATATTAAAGATAAGGCATAATATTACATGATTTATGTCTTATGAAATAATTTTTATTGACAACCATCCTTATTTCGGGGGTATCTCATTATTATATAGGAACAATTATATAGGTTGAATTTTCCACAACATCTTTTTCATGTGGAGCTATAACAAAAATATATCTCATTTTTATTCATATTTTACATGTGTCATGATGATTATGATTTTATATAATATGACAATATATAAATTTTATCTAAATATTCTAAATTCATTGGCTTTATATGCTTGATTCATTAGATAACATGATTCAACTTGATTGTTTATTTAATGTGGCCCTTAGCCTTATCGATATTCATAATAAACCCTATTGATTATATAACATCACTATGCTATATTTATGTGGATTTTTTTTATTGTGTAACAATGTAAATTTACTTTTATTTATACTTTAGGCTTCAAGTGTTGGATTCATGAAAAAAAAATTAATACAAAATTTTACATGTCCCTTGTAAGTGGCCCTTAGGCCTTATTTTGGAACATTGTGTCACTTTGATTACATGTTCATTATTGGATACCATGATTACATGATTATTATTATGTATCTATTACATATAAATATGTTGCCATGATCCATCTTATGCACATAATACTTATGTTGTTTCATGTTTCATATTCAAAAAAGTGATGTTTATAATAAATATTTATACATTTGGATGCTATTTAAATATTCATACATTAGTTCAATGTTACATTTAATTTACATGATGTATTTTGATATAGAATCTATTCATATGATTAAAAGATACATATATATGATTCTAATACAAATAAAATATGTAAAATGTTACTCCATGGTTATAACTTTCATAGCTTCTCTCACTTTTTATTTTCAGTCAAGTTAGTTGTGTAAAATTTTCCTCAGCTAAAAATGGGGGCATCATTATGGGATTATATAAAATATTTCAAAATAACTATATTTAATATTTTTATAGTTCATAATATACAATAATCAAAAAAATTATATTATAAGGGCGTTCAATTTACTTATGCACTCATTTCAATAACTACTTAATCATAGATTAACTTGTGAAAGTATAGCTACAATATTTCAAAAAATAATAATAATAATTTATAACTTTATATAGTATAGGGGACATGATATTCATGTCAAAAGTAATAATTTATGTATTTTTTAAATTTAACCAATAAATGCTTAACAATGTTTATTTTTGACACCTCTACCTTGATTGTTCTTTTCAACATTTAGTTAACAAAAATCCTTAAAAGAGCCTTAATTTTATTAAAATTAATGATAAAATAACATGCAAACATATATATTTCAAAATTATTCATCCTTATCCTACAAACAAATGAAGAATAGAAATTTCTATAAGTTCATCATATTCTAGGAGAGGTCTACACTATGAAGATACGTACACATTATCGATTTGTCCGCTAGTTCATCCATGTCCTCTTTATTCAAATGAAACCTTTTTAAAATTTAAAAATTTAATAATATATCTCTCATGATATGCATAGTGTTAGATTAGGAAAAAATTTAAAATATGACTCTATAAAAGGACATCAAAGGCCTCTCAAATATATCATCTGATAATCTGATCTCAAAAACATTCTACATTAAGCAAAAGTGCATTATTATTTTCAAGTTCAATTAAATTTCATTCTTACAATCATTTACAAAGTTTAAAAGTATTTTATAATAGGTCAATGGAATATATTTTCAATAACTATAATTATTCTTCTAGTTAAATTCATCATAGATTACAAAATTTCCCAAAAAGAGAGAACTACATCAACCTTAAGAGCTTTTAGATATGTAGGTAGTACTTAGTCAACAAGGGTATTTTTAGGATAGCTCTATGATTCCCACTTCCCCATTTTTTTCCCATGTTTGCATATTATTTCCTTTCATGTGATTCTAAATGAAATTGGATTTTCGTATGTATATATTTTTCATAGCTACTAAGTCTCTACACAGAATCAATAAAACCATAGAGATAGCTACACACACTTGAATTAAGATACAATAAGTATGGTCAATAGGGAAAACATTACAAAAATTTGATCGATATGTATTGTATACATGTACTTTTATTGTGATCTTATCCCTTTTATTTTCATATTTCCTATTTCTTTGGTGATACAATCCCAAGTCTGATATGATTAGTTCTAAATCAATGAACAACCTTTATATTTAGAAACTAGTTCAAAGTCAACTAAGTTCGTATTTATCATTTTCTAATTCACTATTCATAGATTGATAGAATTTATGTACTTTACTGTAATTTATTTTATTATTATGTATATATCAATTTATACAATTTGCTTTTATTTAATCGATTATTCCAATATAAAATAATTTTTTTTAGTGAAATGACATATTGTCATACATTGTCAAACCCTAATTACTAACTAGAGGTTTTAATATAATATTTTAAATATTTTTTATTTATTAAAAAAAAAACATTATATGTTTTTAATTTTTCATATACAAATAAGTAAAAAATTATTTTCTATTATAAGAATATTGGATAAAAACTAAAAATTTATTATTTATCATTTTTAGTAAATCATTACATTATAAGTAGAAATAGACAAGTCTATTTTGAAATTAATTGATAGGTTATTCAATTTATCTAATTTCGATAGAAAATTTATATTAGATTTATTAAATAGTTAGACATTTTTATATAAATTCAGATTTTCCGTTGCGCATAATCTAGAATTTCTTCACGATTAGCCTATGATCATTACGTTTCAAACGATCTTAATTTTCAAAATTCTTAGATTTTTATTCTTTTCATATTTAATAAATTAAAAATATATTTTTTGTTAGAAAAAATATCACATAAATAATTTATAAAATATAATTGACTATTATTAACAATGAGGGTGTAGTTGAATTGCTTTGAAGGTGAGTTATGAGGTATAGGGTTAGTCTAATGATCTTGGTGATATGCATCATCAGTTCGATTCGCCTTGGTTTACCCCAAACCATTAAGACTAATATATATATATATATATATATATATATATATATATATATATATATATATATATATATATATATATATATATAATCCAATATACTTACATGGATCTTCTCCCCTTTTCACTGATAACTCCTTAAATAAATAGTTTGAACCTTGTCCCTACTAGTGCAAGTGCACAAGTATTTTATTAATTTTCAAAAAACCAAGTACATAAAGGTGCCTTTACACCATTAACCTTTTTACGTTGCAAAATAAATTATATATATTTTACCCATGACTAGTAAAACCAACTAATCCTATAACCAACTATTTATGGGAAAACAACCCGTAAGGTAGTTCCAATTAATAAACACAAAACATGAAAACTACCTAAAAACTAAAACTAAGTAACATTATTTTATGGTGGTGTCTTTAATAAAAAGATGCATGCCCCATTAACAATTATTATTTATTAACCTACCAAAAATCTAACCTAATGTTAAGACTTTGGAACAAGTCCTAACAAACCCCCCTATGATCCAAAGTTGGGTCTTTGGACACATAACAAGCATTTCTCTAAATTTTTCAAAATTGATTCTATCAAGGGGTTTTGTGAAGATGTCAGCTATCTAATCGGCAGTTGGGCAATATATTGGATCAAGAGCTTTAATTACAACCAGCATTCATAGATAATGATATTTGACATCCATATGTTCTATTTTGGCATGAAACACAGGATTCTTGGACATCTTGATTATACTTTGATTATCAATGTATAACTATGTACGAACAAACTAAGAAATCTTAATATCTTCAAAGATATGACGTAGGTAAATAATTTCTCTAGAAGCATCCCATGCTATAATATACTCTGATTTTGCTAATTAATTTTCCATTGTATATTGCTTCTTACAACACCAAGCAATGGCAACTGAACCCATATGCATAGTGTATCATGTGGTTGACACTCTATCATCCACACATCTACCAAAATATGCATCACAATATCCAAGAATTTTGAAGTTCTTGTTGCGACGGTATTCAAGGCCATATGTTTTCATTCCCTAAAGGTAAAAAAGTACTCATTTTTTTCCATACCAATGAATTTCTCTAGGCTCATGCATAAACCTAGATAAAATTTCAACTAAAAATGAAATATTAGGCCTAGTAGTCATCAACTATATCAATCCTCCCACCAATTTTATATATGTGGTGCCATCAAAAAAGTCACTGCTATCATCCTTAGATGATTTCAAGTTACTTTGCATGGGAGTGAGGGTAGGTTTGCAATCACTCATGCCAAACCTATCTAATAACTCAAAAATATACTTAGTTTGTGAAATGAAAATACTATGCTTTTTTTGAGTTACCTATATGCCTAGATAATAGTGAAGAAGACCAAGATCTATCATCTCAAACCCATCTTTTAATTCCTTCTTCACAGACTTGTTATGGTTTATATCATTACCTGTGATAAACAAGTCATCGACAAAGAGAACAAGTATCACCATTTTCTTACCCTGCACTCAAAAATAGAGAGTATCATTCGATTCACTATGATGAAAACCAATGGATTTCAATTATGAATCCATTTTCTCAAACCAACCCCTAGGTTCCTATTTGAGCACATACAAAGCTTTTATCAATTTACACACTTTGTGTTTGGCACCCACCTATTCAAAACCCTGAGGTTATTTCAAATATATTTCTTCCTATAAATCACCATTTAAAAAATGACTTTTAACATCTAATTGATGTACTTTCTAAAAAAAATTTACTACTAAGGCATGTACTATATGAATTGTGTGCCATTTGGTAGTTGGTGAAAATGTTTCCTCATAGTCAATACCTTCTTGTTGTGCATATACTTTTACAATAAGTCTTGCCTTATGTTTATCAACGAAGCCATCTGATTTATACTAAGTCCTATAAACCCATTTATATCTGATGGGTTTAACATGTGGAGGAGGATCAACTAAAACCCATGTATTATTGCTAAGTATGAAATCATACTCACATTTCATTCCCTGTTGCCAAACACATTTAGTGGATGCCTCCTCAAAAATGAATGGATCAGAGGAAGAAGTAGTAAAAACCATAGCATAGTTTACCTATTTTCAAGAATTATTGGGCCCTTTTAAACCAACTTCATTTGCTTTCAAGTCAGAAAAAGTACTTCAAGCCCATTTTGGATACTTAGTCAAATTATTCAAATTAGGGACTCGAGAATTCTCATTATGTGCATCATTCGAAGCGGGACTTAGATAATTTTCAACAATTTCTAAGTCATCAACCTATGAACTTGTAGATGAAGGAGAGGAAAATGAAGGAGATTTATTATCATACCATAACTTTGAAGAGTAATCCCCATTATTCAAACCCTTATCTCTTTTTGTATTTTTCCTCTCTAATCTATCAAGTTCAGAATCAATCTCTATAATGTTCATAGTCCCAAACTCATCAAATATTACATCTTGACTCACTATGAATTTTATTGTATCCTATGCAAGCAAATGAAACCCCTTTTAATCTTCAAAATAACCAAAAAAGATGCATTTTTGACTTCGTGGTTCCAACTTAGTTCTATGTTTAATAGGAACCAAAGCAAAACAAAGACACTCAAACACTTTCAAGTGTTTAAGTTTTGGTTTAAACCCATACCATGCCTCATATGGAGTTTGTCCCAAAAGTGCATCTGTGGGGGACATATTTCTCAAATACATTGTAGTACCAATGGCTTCTACCTAGAACTTATCATCAAGTTGTTTATAGTACAACATGGCACGCGCTATGCCCTCTAAATTTCTATTCATCCATTTAGATATTGCATTTTACTGTGGACTATAAGCATTACTATATTGTCAATGAATGCCATGCTATTGAAAATAATCTAATAATTCAATTGAGGTATACTCATCTCCATTATCTTAATGAAGAGTGACCAAATTTGAACCTGTTTCTTTTTCAACTAAGTGTAACCAATCAACAAACTTAGTGAAAAATTTGGAATTATTTTTCATAAAAAATACCCAAGTCATCTGAGAAGAGTCATCAATAAAAAAGGCAACGTACCTACACCCACTAATGGATGACTTTTTCATGTCACATAAATCACTATGAACTAATTTCAAACACCTATTAGCTCTCTAGGATGACGGTTTAGGAAATTTTTCTTCATCTTCTTTTCCCAAAACACATGAATCATAAAGAATACTATCTTTGAGAAAAGTGGGCAACCCATTCACCATATAATATCTCTATAAATCCACTTAATAGTGGATATTCAAGTGTCCATAGTGGAGATGCCATAACCATTGTGTAGACATAGTACTTGTACCTATGTTAACAACTTCCACAAGTTCTATAGTGGGAAGAAGAACTTTACAATGCAATCTAACCAAGTTTCCATCTTCATATCATGTATACATTGTTTTATAATCATCTTTCACTAAATTGATGTAAATGAGCCCATTTTCAAGCACAATTTGATAACCTTTCTTTCAAATAGTTACTAAATAAAGTATGTGTTTATTCAATGTGGGAACATACCAAAAATCTTCCAAGTATTTGATGGACCCATTAGGAAGCATAATCCGAATAGATCCAAGACCTAGTGGTCTATGCATAGACTTATCTAGTAAGGCAATAGAGAGAGAAGCTTTCTTGAAAGGCCAAAAGAAATATCTCCTAAATATCATGTGTTTGGTTAATCCTGTGTCTAAAACCCATACATGTGTGAGATCATCTCTAGCCTCATATTCAATATAATCAATGTGCCCCAAAGTAGTGACCCAAAGTAGTGAATGTAGATTCATGGGCAACATTACTGGACTGATCATAGTCATGATGGACATACTGAGTAAAGTTAGACTTAGTCATTTTTTGTGGGCTCTAAATTTTATCAAAAGGAATCCTACATTGTGAGGCAATGTGACCAAATTTTCTACATCTATGATGTCTGATCTACCTCGACCTTTGCACCTATATGAGTTGTGACCATGTCCTTGATCACTTGTTTCATGCGATTAGTTAGATTGTTGATTATTTGAATAACCCCTACCTCTATTTTGATATCTGCCTCCTCTATAACCACAACCCCCTCTAGAATTGTTTCCCCTATTATTTTGATGCCCAGATGAAGATGAACTAGGATTTGACTCTAAAACTTGGGCTTCTTCAGTTTTCTTGGATTTATTGGGTACAAAGAGGTCATGTTGGATGATAAACTCAACAAAATTATCAAAGATGATGCATGTGATCTTTTTAAATACATGTAACATTTCAACAAAATTCCTGTAGGACCCAAGTAGTCCTTTCAAAGCAACAGTGACTATGAGGTCATCATCTAGTTTTCCAAACCTAGCCTTAGTGTACTCAGTAGTGATATATTTTAACTTAGACATATATTCTCTCATATCCCCATCTTAATATAATGACAAATTAAATAATTGCATATGAATATCTATCTTATTATGCTTAGGTTTCTTATCATACAAATCCGACAATGTTTTGCATGTAGTGTAACTATGAACAGAATTTTCTATATGAACCTAAGTATCATGAGTACAAAAATATTTAATGAAATATAAGGCCTTATAATTATGAAAATTGAATACATCTAATTTATCATGTTATGTTGGCAATATGGGATTTTCATTCTTGACAATATCTGATAACTCATTAAATACTAGTGAAGCCTCCATCAATCATTTCCAATCAGAATAATTGAAAATTATTAATCTATCACCATCTAAAAGAAAGTTTTAAATTTTTATCATCTTGAAATAAAAGCAAGTGCAATAGAGAACAGTGTGACAAAATTCAAAAGAGATGAAACAAATATCACACTCACTGCACAAGACACTACTGCTACGGGGTTTTTCACTTAACCTCCATGTAGATTAAAAAAAGGAAAAACAAAAAATTTTGATGGGTTTTGCACTTAACCTCATAAAAAATTAATTTATTACACCCTTATTTAACCAAATTACATCCTTATTCCACTAATTACACCCTTATATCACCAAAACAATGTAAAAGAAATAGAATTTAATTCCCCCTTTTTTTAATTTTTAAAACAACACAATAAAATAAGTATGTGTTTCATAACTTTAAAGGCATACAAAAACACAATTTAAAAGGGAAAATTCCTTTTACAAAAAAGTATATTCTAAAAAAACTTGTTACAAAAAGAAGGGATTTGAACCCTTGACCTCCTCATTTTCAATCTTCTTACAAAACAACTTTAACCAATTGCTCTAAGAGCACTTTAAGAATATAATACTCAGAAACTTGTACTTATGTTGGATTTTGTCTATGAGGGAAAATTTAAAAAAATTACATGTATGTAAATAAATCCAAAACTTTTTCCTTTTTAATCTTCTCAGCCAAGCTTTCTCACGTGGGACCCATATAATGCAAATATTTGATATCCAAACTTTAGAAACTACAAAAAAATATTTTCCTAAGTTTTATCACTATGCCATTTTTTCCTGGGATGCCATGGCAGCCCATGTAACTATTTTATACACACATTCTCTCTCCATGTGGCCGTACAAATCTATACAAGAAGTGTAAAATGGATTTTGGCGAAGTTTTAGCAAATTTTTAAGGTATTTATTGCTGGAAATGGATTCAAATTATAGCTAGGGCATTGGAATGCCATGCCATTAGCTGTACAAGTCCAAAAAAAAGTTAGATTTTCCTTAGAGGATGAAAAATAGGGGTTTTAACAAGGTTTGTAGGTGTTTTTGAATTCAAGAGGGCTGAGAATGAATGCAATCAACAATGGCAGCCATGGATGAAAAATATAGAGGTTTTCAATAGGTAAATAGGCCGTACAAGTTTGTTTTTACAAAAAAATAATGAATTTAATAACATTTAAATGCTAAGAAATTTATTTTTAATGCCATTTGAGGAGTTTGAACATTATTTAATAATTTTTCAAACATTTAAACTAATAAAATAGTTACTTTATATGGAATACCTTCTTTTACGCCATTTGATTTCATGTAAATTCAAAATTTCACCTTTCCTTCCTTTCAAATTCATCAATGCTCCCAAAATTCACCATGATAGATAAAACCACGCTCTGATACCACTGATAACACCTTGAATAAATAGTTTGAACCTTGTCCCTATTAGTGCAAGTGCACAAGTATTTTATTATTTTTTTAAAAACCAAGTACATAAGGGTGCCTTTACTTCGTTAACCCTTTTACATTGCAAACATAGATTATATAGATTTTACCCATGACTAGTAAAATAAACTAATCCTATTATCAAATATTTATGGGAAAAAAAACCCGTAAGGTAGTTCTAATTAATAAACACAGAACATGAAAACTAATGAATAGTTAAAACTAACTTTATTTTATGGGGGTGTCTTTAATAAAAAGGTGCATGCCCCATTAAAAATTATTATTTATTAACCTACCACAAATCTAACCTAATTTTAAGACTTTGGAACAAGTCCTCACATTCACTTAACAAAATTTTAAAGCCTAGTTCTCCCTCCCCTATGTTATTTGACTTGAGCATCTCCCATATGCGGTCTCTTATCCATGCCACTCTCTTCAAGAATGCATACTTATCCATATAAGTCATAGGGACATAAATAATATTGTTAAGTGATAAAATAAGGGTGATAAACATATACCTTATTCAAAATAATTACACCATCAAAAGAGACTACCTAGCAAGGGTTTTACCTACAACCCTACACAATGTGGCAATAATCAATTTCAATGCAAATAAAGAGTTGGACCTGGTTTTGTTACCTCGTATTGATAGGGAGTAAAAGTTCATGGGGTTATAAAAATTTTAAATTAATACATCAAAGGAAAAATCTTTTTTTTTGAGGTTACTTCTAATTAACTGCCCAGATCAACACCTAAGCCTCTCAAACCAGATTCTTTCATTAATGTGGTGACTTTCAATGAGGACACTAATGAAGTGATCATTCAAAAAGACTTCTTCTCACCCAATGGTATTATCTCCATATTTTCAAATATTTTTATAAAACTCTAAGACCTCCATGCCTAGATCTTAGATTACTAGAAACCACTCATACATGGTACATTATAAATTTATGCTAGCATAATGAGATTTTTTACTATTATTTTTTACTATGCTAAGGTTAAGGATTGGATTCATATACAATTCTAGAGTTTGAATCACAACCCCTTACTAATGACATATTTGTCCCCCTTATTTAACCCCTTATAGAACCTGTAAATGAGAGAGCAATTTGGATAAACCTATCTTAACTCTATTTTTAGTTTTGGTCTAATTCTAGCATTAATCCCATAGGTAACTCCCTACATATGTTTATGCAAATGCATATACATACCACTTCCTTCTCTCATACTAGCTTTACCAAAAAATTGCTTAACATTGATACCTAAAAGTATCTCCTTGAAAATGTAATTTTAAAATTAGGGGATCGATCATGGTCCCAACTAGTTGATTATGAAGGATTGCCATTTTGTTGTAAAAGTTGTTTTAGCATGGGATATTTGGCTAAAGATTGCAGCATTCATAGAAGAAAAGACTAAAATTTATGGTCAATAAAATTTTATCCTAACCACCTCACAATGAATGATTTTGACCTCAAGAGAGATGATTTTGATTCATATTTAGATGAACTTGAACATCCTATGCATAATGTGGACCATGTTAGATCTCCACACATAGAGGATTATTTTAAGGAGGACCTTCTCACATCTAGTGAGAGGGTGTTATAATCATATCTAGAAACACATTTCACTTAGTGGAAGTTATTTTAAAGAATGAAACACCAAAGGAAAAATAATTGGTCATTGCTTGAACTGAAGATAAATCATAGGCATTTAAATTAATTGAAATCTATTTACCAATAAAATCATAATCTATGAAAGATAAAGGTGTGCAAAAAATTCTAGAGGAAGAAAAATGGTAGAGTAATAGAAATCCAATCCTCCAACATGATTCTCTATTCAGGATGGGCCCTCCATAGAAGTCTCAGAGAAGGCATGGTGTGAACTATGTGAGAAGTAGTTTTGTAGAAGATGGTTGAAATTTCTAGAATGTGTGTCCTCTAGTTTATGGATATTTTTATATTATGTTTGGCCTCATGATTTTCTCCTTGTAAGAATGTTATTTTATGAATTTTGTTCATTGGTTTTGTAGAAATAGAGGGTTTATGGAAGACTTTATATTTCCAATAGGTTTTTACTTGTAGTCTACTTTTCTTTATTTTGGTAGGCCTGGTTGAGTTGCCTATTAACTTTTTTGTTCTTGATGGGGCCTATGGTGAGGTGCCTCATATGATATTAATTTTTATATCCTTTTTACTAGTTTATAGGTCCTTTTAAAGCCTATACTTCACCCTATGAAATAAAAATAATTTATTATTATTAGTAAGTGCTAGAGTGAGTAACAAAAGGAAAATATATTCTAAAATTAATTTATATGAATTGTTTTATCATTGATTTTATGTACTAACCTCTCTCATTTGTATAAAATATTTAATATATCTCTTAAAATTATTAATTATTTATTGTTCAATTGTTTACTAATTATTGTTTGTTGATTTTTGTGTGATATATCATTTTACTTAAAATTATGATTTTATAAAGTCATAAATTTATGATTACAAGATAAAAATATTTTTCTTTATTTTGTAAACTATGTTCTATTAGTTTTTAAACTAACTAATTTTTTGATAGGCTACGTAGTATTTCATTTAAAAACTTTGTGTAGCAATGGGTTTTGCTCCAATAATTATAGCCATAATATAGCTATAAAAGGAATTCATTTTCCACATTCCTCAAGGTATATAATAAATTCCTCAGATCCCTTATTTAAACAAATGGGAATAGTATTTATGTATCTATATTTTCCCTAATAAATGTTTATTAGTGCCCATAACTACATCAAGAAATTTATTCTCTTGTTGAGAGATTAATGCCTGAATGTCAAATTGTTACTCCTGTCTACAAATGTCCACCCTAAGTAAAATTATATTCTTGTATATGAAAATCCTATGTGATAAGATTGTTATGTTCATAATAATTTTTTTGATGTTCAAGTTATATGTGAGGATTGCTTACATTCATTTTCTATAAAGAATAATAAGCCTAGTTTGTGTACATTTAAGAGGAAATTGGATGTTGATCTTGAGGATATTTTTTATGGTTGCATTTAGTTGGGTGTTAATGGGGATGAGGAAAAGAAACATGAAATTCATGTGAAATCCAAAATGGTGGAATTGTGTACCTATGATTTCATAACAAGCGGTATTTTCTCATATTGTAAGACTGCATTGAAAAGAAGTAGATTCTTTTTTGAAATGATATTTGGGATTCCTATTGGAAAAGTGAATAATGGTGTTTATTTTCCCCATGTAAGGGTGGTTCTCTACTTTTTTGATGTTTTTGACAGAGGAGAAACTTTGACAAGATTGGTGGGATATCCTAAGTCCATTAAAACAACGAAAAAAAGAATGCCAACTAATCCTTCACATAGTGAAGATAACAAATGAATAAAAGTCAATAAGAGAGGCAAGGGAAAAATTAAAATGATGGTATTTTGAGGTCATAAGAAAATTTTAACTAATGTCTAACTTGCACATGATGCCTAAAATCCCAACTAGGATTTATGTATAGAAATTAATATGAAAAAGTAAATTTTGAAAATTACAAATTGTAAATTGTATGCCCTGCCCCAAAACCTATAGGAAAGGATAGAAATAGAGTGGTTGGTGTAAATTTGTGGAAAATAAAAAATCTATAAAAAGTAGTTTATTTAAATACATATGAAAAATTCAACTAGGTTTCCCAAATCCGTAGCACACCACATAAAAGCATAGTGAAGAAATAAGCTAAAGGAATAAAACTTAAGTTTCCTAACTTATGAAATGCAGATAGACTTATAGATATTTCAAAGAGGAAAGGAGGATAGAGGGAATGTTTATGGGAAAGGAAAGTCATAATTAGACATTTTAGACTTGTAAATTGTAAATTACTCATGATTTTCCTTATTAGAAGAGAGACATGGGCCCACATGTAGATGCTCAGCAAGACTTTCAAAGTAAAAATTAAATTTAAATTTCACATAATTATATATGAAGGATTAAAAGCCTATGCATCTTCAATAAATTTAATGGTCACTTCATAAAGATAAATTGAACCACATTAAGGCCAAGTAGTGACTCATAGTGAAGCATTTTTTACACTATTATATCTATTTTTGAAATGGTTCAATTAAGCTTTGGTTGAATTGGTATTTTTTAAAATCCTTGTCTAAATCGTAATATCATGGATCAAACATGGCCCTGGTATCTATGGTCAATATCCTCATGATTGGTGAAATCTTGTTTATGGGCCTTAATATCAATGTAATGAACTTGGATCTATCACATGATCCACAACTTTGCATCCTTTATCAATAGTATAGAATGATACTTCTTAAGGTAGAGTTGATTTTGAAGAGTTAGATTGGGCTTACGTAAATCATACAAATGTTTGGGTGTTAAAAGATTCAAATAATATATATTGATAATAATCACCCTTTCTTCCCCCATGATTCAAATACAAGGAGAAACTCTACTTATTCTGCTAGCAATCCTCAAACTAAGAGTTTTAATTCACAATAAAAACATAGTGGATATCGTGATTGGTGAACTATTAATAGTGATGAGTAGATGGATTTTTTTAACCTATTTTTAATGAGGCTTTATCAGGTTGATAATTTTTAGATGGTAGTATTTAATGCATGTAAAGTATCCTTGGAAATGGGTTGATGTTACAAGAATAAATGACTAGGCAATCTTAGGTAATCAAAAGAACATTCAAGTTAACATTAAAGACGGTATAGAATCTAGTAATTTCATAGTGTCTCAAGATTTTTTTCAAGATAGGAAGTCTAATTGTATGGAAATTGACCCAAATGAGTCTACATGTTCAATGGATCATAGTCAAATTTGATCGATCATCCCTTGGAAATTAGTGTTTTACCCAAAATGAAAATAAAATTGTGGCTTACTTTTTAGAGGGCTCAAGGTTATTTTTGGATCTACTTTAAAGATTATGTTACATAGATTTTTCAACCTCATAGATCTCTTATGAATATAAATCAAAAAATGGAGAAGAAAATAATGGCTATAGATAAATAGTTGGCCTTTGGAAATATTTTATATAGGTTACGTTTCAAACCAGGTTGGAATGGAGTTAGGTGGAATGTCAAGAAAGGATGAAGGGACATGTAAAATAAATGTGTGGAAAAGTTTGTAATAGGAAATGTAATTTACAAAAATGGAAAATTTCATTTTGCTTCCCAAGCTTCAAATCCCATGGAAATCTCAATGGGAAAAGTAATGTGCTAAAGAAAGTTATGAAAAATGCAAGTTGCAATAGAAAAATGCAAGTTGCAATATGTTATCCAACCTTCCAATCCTAGCAGTCAATTCAGCATAGGAAAATTCAACCCAAATAGAGGTTTTTCTAAGATTTCAAAGAGGAATGAAATTTTAGATTTTTGAAAATGTGCAAATTGTAAAATAGACTTAGATCTTCTAAGTTGATGAGTCAACATAAAGTCAACATGAGGTCCCAATTCAAGGAAGAAGTTTTCAATCTTATTGTAATTTTGCATTTATGTAAATTACAAATTTCATTTGAAGTTCCCAAGTCTACTAGGAAAATTTTAAAGGTAAATGTAATCCAAATAGCAAGTTGTGAAATTTTAAGTTGTAGATGTAGTACTGAGCTCTAGATTCCTATCATATAAAGGAAGTACAAAATTACAAATGTGACCCAAAGTCCCTCAAGAGGAAAAAAAAGTGAAAAATAATTCACTTGATCTCAACAAAATTTTGGTGCCAACCCTAAAATTCAAAATAGGAAAAAGGAAAGTTGTAAAAGGCACATTGAAAGTAAAAAGTAAAAAGGTAAAAAAAATAAGCTAAGTCTTGCATTTCTAATATTTTGATTGTGTTGAAGAACTACATGAGAGAAATGATACAGGGTTGGCATGACTAAGGTGGGAAATTACAAGAATATAATTAAAATGGACATGGACTAGAGTATTCCAATGCCATCATTTTAAGGTAAAAGCTATTCTTTGACAATCACAAGAGGAAGGGTAGTTGTCTAGAATTTTCTAACTGGGAAAATGAGAGGTCAAAGGCAAGTCCAATCAGTTACACATGAAGATAGAGATTTTCTTTTATTTATATGGAAATACTCTCCAACAAACCTAGCTATAATATATTTCTAGACAAGGAGATCAAGGGTTTCTATCAAACATCATCATTACATGGATAGGAAATTACTTCAACAATTCCCATATTCCAATTGTAGAATCTTGATGGAAATTTGAGACATAATTACAAGTTTTAAATATTAAAAATTCTAAAACATATTCTTAGAACAAATATGGTCTAAAATTTGAATGAAAATATAACTTGTCCTTTTTTCAAAGGTTGTTGTTGGTTATTATTTTTTCTAGGTCTAGGCTATTTCAAATTTTAGGATCCTTGTTATGTGTCCATTTTATCTTTCTTGATAAGGTGGTTGTAGCTCTACAATATTTACTAAGCTCTGAGAGTATTATATATGTCTCCTCTATTAAAATATCAATATAACCAGGTTTTTCCCCATGGTAAAATTATGAAATAATGATATATGTAATATTTACTCTAAATATAATGGAAAATAACTATGATTTCTCTCTTTCCTATTAATGAAATGAAATAATAAATTTTACATGCTCTACTAACTAGATATCTGGTTTAATACTTACGAATGGTTATCATTTTAGGTATATATCTAGGTTATAAACCACTTTCTACATAATGATATGGAAATATGTTGTTGATAACCTCTTAAAGGCACCTTGGGCTTATGGATTTGATAAGAAAAATAATTTCAATGTCTAGTTATATTGTATGATTTTGGGTTTCAAGAATCATTTGAGTATTTGCATTGTATTGGCACCAATGGATGAAAATAAATCTTGTTTGCTTCCTTAGCTTGTATTTTAGTCTTTTAACATTATTTGAAAATGAATGATATCATACTTATTAAAGGAGATCCTAATGTTTGAAAACCCACTCCACCACATGTCTCTTTTAACTACCTCACTTGTCCTACCTTGTTCTACCCTAAAAATAATACACCTTGTTTCACATTATGATTATTATTTGACTGCATATGCATAAGTATTGAAAATCTGAAATGTGTCTATATTTTGTGTTTTAAATCTTAATATTCTAGTCTTCCATTTGACCCTCTGTTGTTGAAAATTTCATTATAAAGTAAGGTTGTAATCATACTTACATCTATCTTCAATATCACTTCTAGCCTAGAACATTTATTCATTCCATGTGATAACCCTTTTTGGGTGGAGTGTGTAAACTTGGTTATGCATTGGTCATATTTATGTTCTTGTGTGACAATAATCTCCATGGAGATTTAATTTTAGTATCCCTCCAAGTGATTAAGATACCCCATAGGTCATCTTACCTTAGTTTAGGTAGAGCCAAAAGTAGCAGTGAGCTAAAAATACCCTTCTCGATGTCTTCTAGTCATTATTTGTGTTCAATCTATCCTAATGTTAAACCCTTCCCTTGCTATAACAACATATTTTTGAGTTTTTTATCTTTGTTTACCATATTACCCAAGTTTGAAATGTTGAGTGTAAGAGGTGCATAAATGAAAACTAATACTAAATTGGCATTGTTACTGGGGATTAAACATCAAACTATAGTCACTGTGTTGTCGAGGACTCTTGTAAAGAGATGTGTAAGTTTAGGCTTAAAAATTTATGTACCTATAATTTATTGATTTTATATTTGGGTTGTCAATGTTATAACACTTAACTGGCACCATTTCTAGGGATAATCCTTGTCAGGCATATGGCTAGGGACCCTTTCATAGAGCTATTATTTGTTAGGTGTTATCAAGTTATCTATATTAGAATATTTTTTTCATTAACCTATGTCGAGTAAGTTTACACAAATTTTATGTATGTTATCTCATATGTTTAAAATTTGAGGTTATTTTGGTGTGCTTTACTACTTTGTGATGTCAAATACGTATAAATCCACTGGGCATGTTGTTGAGGACTTGATATATTTGATAATTTAACATATGTTGATTTGTTATAAAGAGCTATAAATTTGTCATGTTTTGAGGAGGATTCCCATTTTTTAACAAAAATCCAAAAAATTTAGTGTCTTTGATTTCATATCTCATCACTAATTTTAGCAAGATATGGTTTCAGTATGAATCAGTATGTATTTGTATACTATTATATTCTAGAAGTTTGCTTCTAGTGGTGACTCTAACATATCATCTATTTTCAAAGAAATATTGGTGCCCATCTTTAATTCCTTTAATTGTGATTATTAATTTGATTGAAAATATAGAGGGACTAAGATCATCCTTCAAAGGTCACTCATCAAAATAACTTGTCTCACCCTTAAGTGTTAATCAAAGAAGAAGGAGACAAGTTTGGATGACAATTGAAGGATAAATATTAGCAATAAAGAAGTGTTTATACTGTCAAGATTCTAGTGCACCTAATTTTTTTTTTAAATTCCTATTATTAAACATTATCATAGTTCCCCTAATCATTTAGAACCGTACAGTCCTATTTATTACCCACCACCTTCTCAACTAGTTGAGTCTCTTCCTAGGATTGAAGTACCAGGTTCCCCTCACTCACCCCCTCATAACCCTTTGTCATCTGATTTGAAACCTACAACTAAACTAGTCATGGGGCATAGGGATCAAAATGAGAATGAACATCCTATATTCAAGATTAATATATTTTTACCTATTAATTTTTATGAAATGGAAGGTTATCCTAATGAAGTCTTGAATGAAGAAAGGAACCACCTCCTTATGTTTCAATGGAATAATGTAGTGACTGGTGATCAGTGCTTGAGGGATTTCTACATTAACATTGAATATTATGAGTTTATGTATGAAGATGTTTGAATTAATTTATTTTTACACATGCTAGAAGAATATGCTCATGAGTGGTTCAATTCCCTTCCTTATGGATGCATTGATTCATGGGAAGAAATGAGGAATGTTTTTAAAATTGAGTGTGATGATAGGATTGATCCTAGGCTTCTATTGGAAAAATATGAAAACATTAACAATAACCCTAATGAATGTGTAAAGGAATTTAAAATAAGGTTAAATAACACTATCATGAGGCTACCTAAAAAAATTTAGGCTTACTGATACAACTTGCCTGATTAAATATTGTGATGCCTTTGACAAGAAGTCAATGTATTACTTGTGTGAGAAGGCTCTAAAAAACATGAGATTGACATTAAATATGGCCATTTAAATTAAAAACAACATAAATATTTTGGGTAAAACTTTTAATAAATAGACTGATGTGAAATTAGTTAGTCCTAAAAAAACTCAGTCCACTAAGACAACTAACCTTGAGGAAACCCTGAAAACTTTGGCCTCCACTATCAAAGAGATGTCCTACAAGTTAGATATGGATTCCAAGGGGTTTTATCATGTGTTTACAAGTTATGAGAGATATTTTAATAATAATCAAGCACAAGGGATGCCTCCTTTCCACATTAGATATAATGATAGAGGGAAGATGCCTACTTGTGACGAAAGAAATAATAGAAATAGAAAAGAGGGTTTGGGAAAGAAGTGTCTGGTCCATTAAATGCTAAAGTGAATGTTGAAAATTTTGAAATTGATATTGATTGGTTTGATAAATTCTTCCATCCCCATACTCTTTATGATACTATTGAACCAATTGATGAACATATAGATGAATCCAAGTCTGAATCTAATGATGATGAGATTTTGATGATTGATTGTCAAGTCTCCTAAGATAAAATGTATGCCACTATGAAATTTATATGTGTTACTACTATTGATAATTATTAGAGTGTGGTAAAAAAACTATGTGTCCCAACTCTTGAAGTTATTTTTCATTTTAACATTATAATTAACATATGAGTTATCCAATCATGATTTTCAATTTTTAAGAACAATGTTGATTAAGAAATATGATGGGGGAATTTCTTCAATTGAAGACAAGAAACTTATAATTAATGTATTAGTTTCCAAAGAGAAATTATATACTCTAATAAGTAGGCATTAAGATGATGCTCCTCAAGACACTACCCCTACAAATCTAAGGGAAGGGGATGCAAGTAATGAATTTAAGATAACTACAGTAGTCCCTAATTCTTTAAAGTTCTGTTTTGTTTCCCAAATTACTAAATTGAGAGGTGTTCTACCCAAGAATAAAACACCTTTTCTATCTAGTATTCCTAAGGGTGTGAGTGATGTTCGAAATAACCCACCCTTGAAGATTGTTGTAAAAAAAACAAATTCATCTGAGCCTATTTTACTTTAAACATTAAGTGATTATACTTAAATTGAAGGTGTTGTCACCCTTCTACCTAATATGCCCTTTCCTTAGTATAGCGTGTCTAATGTGGCCCAAGTATTGAGCAAATTAGAAATTGCCTTTCCACTTATTGAGTTATTGCAAACACCAAAACATAGGAAGAGGGTAATTGAATGTTTGGAATTTGATGAGAATACAAATACAAATGAGATGACTTCACCCCAAACACTCCTAGAAAGTGAGAAAAAATAAAATGAGGTTATTGAACCCACCTTGGAGGTTTATTTGGGGCTACATTGGTAGAAAGTTAGTTGAATGTGGATCCATTTTACACAACCCTACAAATTAATGGATTAATTATTCATAATTGTATATTTGATTTTGGAGCTTATTTTAACATAATGCCCCTGAGTGTCCTTAATGACATTAGAGTTAAAATCACATCAGCCTTTGGCATGTGTTATGCCATGGATTCATGAGATTTTATAATTGTTAGACAGGTTAAAGGGTTAGTAGTATAGTTGGTAGTTCATTAAGGAAAATATTTGAATATCAATTTGTTAGTTGTGGACTACCTACCTAAGTTAGGGATGATTATGTCACAAAAATGAGTTGCTAGCATGTGTGGAAGTGCACAGATGGAATTCTGTTATGCCACCATTACTTTGGAGGTTAAGATGCTCAAACATCATATGGATCCCAAGATGGTACATGTAATTAATAACCTAAAACATTATCTAAATGAGGTGTTGTACATAGATGTTGAGCTAGGTAGCTTCATTGTGAATGTGGATGATATTGAATAGCCTATTTTTCTTGATGTTCAATTTGACAAAGAAAGTGTTATTTCAAAAATGTGTTTTCATAGGGCTTACTCCAATCTTGGAAATGGAGTTGGGGTTATCTTTTATGCCTCTAAGTATAATTTTTTTAGTTTTCTTTCATGTTATCCTTTAAATACAAAAATTAAATTACTAGTAATGAGTCACTCTTGCTTGGTACTCACATGAATGTAGAAGAAAAACAAGTTTACTTGCAGCTCATGAAAAAGTACCAAGATTGTTTGGCTTGGTCTTATCTAGATATGAAGACATATAGGAAGGATTTGTTTCCAAACATCATCCTATTATAACTTAGTAACAAACCTTTTAGGAAAACTTAGATATTGATTAAGCTCATCTTAGCCACCAAGCTTTTGAAAAATTTAAATAAATTAAGGTATGATGAGATACCTAAGCCACCAGTTAAAGGTAGACATCTAAAATACTTTCTTGACTAAGTCCATGACTGTGTAAAGTAATTTTATAGTTTATAGTTTTATCATTCCATTGTTTTGTTTCCCATATAATTTGGGCATTGTTTGTATAGTTCCTTTTAGTTTTTTTATTGTGTGTTCATTTTCAAATCCTTGTGATTTATTTTTGTTGGTCTAGCCTTGTCTCATTGAGTTTATATGAGTGTTTTCTAATAAATTACTAAAGTGTTGACTCTTTGGCTTAATGGCCTGGCCTTTAGTCTTATTTTATGGGGTTTTTTCATACCTATAGTGGGTATACATCCCTAGCTGAGATATAGTATTAGTACCTAAAATTGTACTAAGTAATGTATGTCCTTATTTATATATTAATGCCTAGATGACAAATTATTACTCATATCTACAAATGTCCAACCTGAGTAAAATCCCATTATTACCTTATGAAAACCCTATGCAATAGGCTATCCATGTTCATAATATTATGTCTAATGTTCAAGGTATATGTGAAGATTGCATGTTTTCATTTTCTAAAAAGAATAATAAGCCTAGTTTGTTGAAATTGGATGTGGATCTTGAGGATATTTTTTGTGGTGGCATTTAGTTGGGTTTTCATTGGAATGAGAAAAAAAATGTGAAATTCATGTGATGTACAAAATGGGGGAATTAAGCACCAATGATTGCATAACAAGTGGTATTTTCCATATCATGCACATACCACATATGTTCTTCCATGCTTCATTTTATAAAATATAATGTTTACAAAACATATTTAAACATTTGCATGTTACCTAAATTATTCATACATTAATTTAAATTTGTATTAAAATTAAAAAAACACAATGTAAAACACAAGCTTTTCATATGCTTTGAAGCTACATTTATAATATTCCAATACAATTCAACTATAAAATTTGCCATTCCATGATTATATATTTTAAAAATTCTCTCACTTTTTATTTTGAGACAAGTGATTTGAAGGAATTTTTCCTCGTATTAAAATGGGTTCATGAAAATGGGATTATATCCAATATTTCATAAGTTGTACAATTTAAATTCAATAGTTCACAATATGTGAAAATCATAATTTTCATAATATAGTCACAAGATTAAAAAAATGATTCAAAATATTAAATTGTAACTCTATATGGTAAAGGGGCATCATATTCATTCATGACCAAGATATTACTTTCAATTTTTTTGATGTCCTTATTATGTATAAATTTTTTAAGAGTTTAAAGTTTGAATCTATTTATATTTGTAGTGGTGTAATTCATCTTTTTTAAGTGGAACAAATCACATCTTAATGGTGCTCCAGTTATTAATTTTAATTTAGTGAGCCATATACTAGTTCTCACCTCTTCTTTTCAATTTGACTAATAAGCCACATGAGATCTTAGTTATGCACATTGTTTTGGTTGGATTTCAAAGTTAACCAATTATTTGGTTTCATTTTATACAGAACCATTACATACTACTCTATTATGGTTGGATGATACAACATTTACAACTCAAGCATCTTTAATAATTCTATAAATTTACACATGATCACTCTCAATTCATCTCATGTTCAACACTCCTACACATGACTAGAAAGGGGGAATGCACACATCTTTGATAATGACAAAATGTGTATACACACTCAATTTTGCATTTCCTTTACTCTAATCATGCTATGCATCATTATATTAGTGGTGGGGGCTATATAAACTAACATTTAACAAAAATATACTTGAAAATGTTTATTTTTCACTTCCTTACCTTCATTTGTATTTGATACATTTAGTTAACAAAAATCCTTACAATATATTTCTTTTCTTACAACTATTTAAAAAATACAATTCAAACATCCCTATTTCATGCATATTATTCTCACAAATTCTTATATAAAAAAGTTATAAAGTTTATGATATTATGGGATAAGACCACACTAGGTAGACCCATCTATAATGCAGATTAATTCCCTAGTGCACCTTGTTTTCTTTTTTTCAACAAATATTTTTTCAAAAAAATAAATACTATTGCATCTCTTGCCCATATCATAACGTCATCTCATGGAAATATTTGAAATATTCCTCTATGAAATCACATAAAACTCCTCTCAAATATATCATCTTGAAATTATATTTTAAAATCATTATACATTAAGCAAAAGTGAATTATTCTTTTTGAATTTATTTCTTTTGCTTTCCTATAGTCATAGGCCATGTTTAACCATTTTTATTACAGGTTAAGTGAATCTATAATTGATAATTATAATTAATATTATATTTTTATTCATCAGCGATTATATAATTTCCCCAAAATGGTGAAGTACATCAGCTTGAGGCCCTTTGGGATATGCAATAAACACTTAGTCAACAAGGGATTTTCTAAAGATAGCTCAACCATTCCAAGTGCCCCCACTAGTTTCATTCTTTTCCATTTTATCTCCTTTTATGTTATTATGAAATAATATCCCTTTAATTTTTTTATATCTTTCTCATGTTTATTTTTTATTTGAATAAAATCAACAAATCTGTTTAAGTAATCACAAATGTCCTAATTGAATAACAATGTGTTAAGTCGATAGAAAAAATATAATACAAGGTAGATAGATATACTCTATAGACCTATCCTTCTATTGTGAACATGACCCTTCACCTTTCAAATATTTTATTTATTCAATGGCATAATTGAATGTCTGATTTGATCAATATTAAATTCATGAAAAATCTGTCTTTTTCAAAATTAGTTGTTTGCAAGCCAAGTACACATTTCCCATTTTGAAATTCATTATTCATAGCTTCTTGGAGATTTTCAATTTATGGTATTTTATATTACCTAATTATATATTAATTTCTATATTTTATTTATATTTAGTTGATTTACTCTAATAAAAAATAACTAAAATTAGTTTTTGTCAATATAATATTAAGAGATTTTAATTCCCCCTTGCTATTTATATGAAACTAACATAGCATTTTTTCTTCTACTAATGTGTTCCAATTCGTTATTATATCAACTATGTCCATATATATTGATAATTTATATTTTATGTAAAATAATGTGTATAAAAGGGAGATAAAAAAATTCAAATGAAAGGAAATCCATGCTATATTTTATAGCATACTAAACATGTTAAGCATATAAATAAAACCTATAGATAGATACTCCTAAAAATTATGTTTTTTAGTAGATAAACTTGTAAATGAATACATAGAATTAAATCAAAATGCATATCATTTTATAATAACTTGAAGTGTTTTTTATGTGTGTGCATGTGCACACTCATGTGCATGCATGCGTGTGTGTGTGTGTGTGTGTGTGTGTGTGTGTGTGTGTGTGTGTGTGTGTGTGTGTGTGTGTGTGTGTGTGTGTGTGTGTGTGTGTGTGTGTGTGTGTGTGTGTGTGTGTGTGTGTGTGTGTGTGTGTGTGTGTGTGTGTGTGTGTGTGTGTGTGTGTAAATAAACCCTATAGATAGATACTCCTAAAAATTCTATTTTTTAGTAGATAAACTTATAAATGAATACATAGAATTAAATCAAAATGCATATCATTTTATAATAACTTGAATTGTTTTTTATGTGTGTGCATGTGCACACTCATGTGCGTGCATGCATGTGTGTGTGTGTGTGTGTGTGTGTGTGTGTGTGTGTGTGTGTGTGTGTGTGTGTGTGTGTGTGTGTGTGTGTTTGTGTGTGTGTGTGTGTGTGTGCGCGCGCGCGCGCATGTGTGCGCACACGCGCATGCGTGCATGTGTGTGTGTGTGCGCATGCGTGCATGTGTGTGTGTGTGTGCGCATGCGCACATGCACACAGGTGCGTGCATGCACGCATGCACGCACGTGCTTGCATGCATGCACACACACATGCATCCATGTATGTGTATCTAGAAAATAATGCAAGGCTTATTTTGTAGTTCAGTTAATAAATAGATGAAGATATATCTTAGAAATCATAAAAGGTTTTAGTTCATGTCTTCAATGCCACTAAATCATTTTTATTGTATATGCACGCGCGTGCATGTGCGCATGCACACACCTGCATACATGTATGTGTATCTAGAAAATAATGCAAGGATTATTTTGTAGTTCATTTAATCAATAGATGAAGATATATCTTAGAAATCATAAAAGGTTGTACTTCATGTCTTCAATGCCATTCAATCATTTTTATTGTATATAAAAGGGGTTTATTATTAACACACTACTTCGATAGTTATTATCAAATTAGTTTCTTCCAAAATAAATTTCCCAATCCTAGTTTGGATTTTAATACATATATATGCAAGAAAATAGCTAAAGGCATCATCAAAAAAGAAAACAAAATGTTAATTGAACATTAAAATCAAATTTGAGGTAACCATAACTCCTAGTTACATAAACATACCTAATATAACATAATATTGACACCCAAATAAGGTACATAGAAATTCAAATTATGAAGTTAAATATTATATTGATGAATATAGGCTTTATTAAAAATAAATAATGAATAATGAATTATCTAGAGTAAAATATGGTATACAATAAAATATAATTGGTGCTAATGAATAAATACCTCGCACTATAAAAAAACCCTGTCTAATTTTTTTTTAGATGAAAAACAATTAAAAATGATTGTTATGAGGAATTTATTATAAATGACAATAAAACCTGACTGAATTCATTGTAAGTGTTATGAAACTAAAAAAATGTTTGGCTTTTACACAATTTTTTAAATAATAAATTTAACTCAAAAAAATCTAATTTCTACCTAATAGTGAAGCCATTGAACAAAGACCAATGATTAATATTTTATATAAGGGATTTGAGCATAAAAAATAAAAACAAAAATAAATATAAAAAAATTACTTAAGTATGATTTTAGACCAATACCAAGCTACTTTGAATGTTGTTTAATGACATCCAATATGCTCTCACTCAAGTAGTTATACTCCCCATGTCAAAAAAATTGAATCCATGTAACTCTTTTACCTTTCCTAACAAGAGAAAAAATGTTAATAAAATGGAAACATATAAAATGAAAAATAAATTGATAAAAATTTCTCAATACAATGATGAAACATTTATAAAACATTTACGGCCTAACATTAAACAAATATATTTTTCTAGTGAAATGCTATAAAAGTTATAAGGTATGTAATTAGAGGCATTGATCATGATTTGTAAATTTATTATTGATGGTAGGTCAACACCACATGACACATAAATGGTTTCATTCATTGATGTTGGTTCATTACATGAATTTGTTTGGTTTTATAAGATTAAATTTGAAATTAAAACTATAAATGTGACGCCCTACTCTAGGCTTTGAATTTTTTATTATTGTTTGCCTATATTAGAGCACTACACATGCCACCAAAATAATCATTTTTTTTAAATCGTTGTAAGCCAATATTTTATGAAAACAATATAGGCATAAAACCTTTCCTACCATTATGACATAAGAAAATAAAAACTAAGCATGCATCAAATGATTAAAAAATGTGATGTCGAAGGAAATTTTAGCTAATGGAGGAGAGAGGAGAGTATGGATTACTTATGGTCTACATGATTTTAGAGTTTCCCCTACCTTTCATCACATTGTTGATATATCCAATCTAAGAAAGAGTCATTGATAACACATTTACTGCACTGGGTCAGGCTAACCATCCTCCCCTTGGGTAATTAGTTACCTTCACCTATATTAAATGGCCACCACCATTCTTCCTAAATAATTTTATGTATATACCACTTATTAGATCTAGAGTAGACATGGTACTAAAATAAGCTTATAAATTTGACCAAAAATCTTACCATGAGGTATTGATTCTAGCTCTGAGACTCCTCTTTTCTATGTGATTCTAGATCTTCCAAAGTTTGATAGATCTTTAAAATATTTCAAAAATTTACCCATATTGCTTATTTTGTAGGTTGAGTCCCTTTGAAAGCCTTTTGAAGTAATAGGTTCACAAGCAATGACAGCCATGAGGTGAAATTGGAAGGATTCCAAAACTTAACCAAGGGTTTTGTTATTGTTTTGGTTTTCAAACCCTAAACACTATATAGCCATTATTAATTATGACCCTTATTTTATTCACAATACGTAGGTTTTTTTTCCCACTGGACTAGATACATTCAAGTATATGAATAAGGAAAACTTAAAATCCCATTATGGGTAGATTTTCTAGGCTTACCTTTACCTCTATGGAATTTTGTTCCTTGGCTTATCAATCCTATGAGCCACTTCATCTTCCATAAATAGATAATGTTTAATGTATCTCAGCACTGAAGAAGGGTTTGTGTTGACATTGACCTAGCTAAGCATTTTTGGAATCCATTGACATTCAATTTGGCAAAAACTATTTATCTCAGCTTGTCCTCTTTATTAAACTTCCAAACACTTCTTTTAAGTGCTAGTATTTAGACCACAAGATTATAAAATCTCCCCTAATGCTACACACTCCTATAATAGTTAGGGATAAAAGTGGATCTAAACCAAAACCCTAAACCTATGATGTGTGGATTACTGTGTCTAATAGGAATAATACTACTACCCATTGCAATATCAAACCTCAGCCATCTCTATCCTAGACCTCAATAGGTTCAAATTTTGAAGCCCTTTCTATCAAAGCTCTAGCATTGTCTCAATGTAAACCCCCACATCTCATTTCTAAGTCACCATAGGCAGTTGCTTAGTTTATGTCTTTGTCATCACCTACCCCTATAGCTCATTTGTCATAACCACTTTTAGGGGTGAATGATTCAAATTTAGATCTAGGGATTATAACCCTCAACTGCAAGGCTATCATGCATTGCTCAAATAGTATGTGACCCTCTAAAAATGAGGATTATATACTACCTAAAAGGAATCCCTTCACTATGGGATAATTTTATCTTCCAGGATTTGCTTTCAATAATTTTACATCCCTCTTATACCTTTTCAAGAGAAATCACATGAAATTAGATATTTCACAGTGATAATTTGTTCTTAAAATATTTGAGAACTCACTTATCTAAATTGTAAATATACATTCAGGAATATTTGTCACCATTTTGTTAACAAGAAAATTCTTTGCGTGAAAGAAGTCAAAATTTATATTTTTTTGCTTCATTATACAACTCACACTATTTAGATTTGGGCCATCTATTATGCCATGTATCTTGAGTATATCTAGGGGGAGTTGTCACCTAATTGGCACATGACTTGGATTAAAATATAATTTATTGGGATTTAGATGCCACCCTTGAGGTGGACTTGACCCTTTTTGACTTTGATAACTACATAATTGGCCTTGTAAATCTTTATGCATATAATGACACCATGGTCTGAACCCTTCTATGTAGATGGTTTATTGATTACCTCTAAGATGCAAATTAGATTATGTGTGTTGAATTTAACATGATTGAATCTTTGGAAGATAAGGAAGGTCACCTTGCTATGATATTGTATGCAGGAGAAAAGGAAGCTTGGTTTTACCTACATTATAAACATGGGGTATTCAACCCAAACCATCACAGATGGGGTGATGCCAAATCCCCATGGTTATCCTAGTGTTATTTTTGTTAGGATGAAGATTAGGTCCTAAAATTCCTTGATAATGCCTTCTTGGCTAAGCAAGACATTTATTTCTCATTAATAGATGACCTACAGCTATCATTATAGACTCTTTTTTGTTTGACCACTACCCCATTTGATTTCACATACACTAGAATTCTCCTCAAGTGAATCCCAAGAGTTCCTAGTTCTACCTCAACACTTCCTACCTCAAGCATGAGAGGACTTTGAAACATATCAATAGGATTTGATCTTTTTCCCTTAACCAATAAGGGACATTGGTTGGATTGATTGGTGGTATAACACTATAACCCAAACTATATCCTTCTTATGGATTTATGAAAAATAAGCAGATTTATTTAGGTAGTGAATATAAAATGATAAAAACTATGACCATCTTAGGGTTTCATAGGAGTTATAATGAGAGCCTTTAAACTCTCATATACACCTTAAAGCTACCATGTGGAGGAAAAATCCCCATGTTTTGGATGATTACAAGGATAGAGGATCACAACTCCAAGCAAAAATGCATTGGTTGAAGGTTTGAGATAAAATGACCCAAGATTTTGTTTCTCTCATTCTGTCAAGGCAAGTTGAAGATAAAATAAAATCCATTAGAAGTGATTTGGACATGATTATTATCCCTATGGATATCTTCCAAGATTTTTTTCTAACACTAACATGGTGTATTTATTGTACAAACTTTATTAATAATGAATGAGCCTTACCTCTCCCAATGCCTTGATGTGGTCCCTTGTAATCTCTCAGAAGCTCAAAGATTTTCCTGAGATAGACCACTCAATGTTAATGACCTTAAGTAAGATGTTATGAAAATGACCTCTAATAAATATGTAGGTGTTGATGGCTTTCCCTATGAGTTCTATCAAAACCTATGGGATATGGTTGGACCTAATGTCCATGGATTTTATTTTGAAGTAGTATTGATTAAATCCTTACACCACCTCATCAATCAGGGCAACATCAAGTTCATTTCCAAACATGGTTATCTAGAGGTAAATATCAACATGAGACCCTTTAATTTTCTTAATGTGTTTATAAAATGATTTCTAAATATTTATCTATAAGAATTAAAAACATAGTTCCCTTAATTGTACAATGTGAGGAAACTAGGTTCATTCAACATCAATATATTTTGGACAATGTTATTATTGTTTGGGAGGGTATGGAATGAGATAGACTTTCCAAATAGAAGTCATTGTTCACTAATATAGATTTTGATAAAGCCTATGACCTTATTGAAAGTCATTTTATTATTGCCATGTTATCAACATTTGGGTTTGGCCCTAAGTTTGTTTATATTGTCATATGTTTTTTTAGGATGTTAGGGCCTAAATCAGTACCAATGTCTCATAGTCTCAACATATTGAGATTCATAGGTCTATAAATTAGGGGTTCTCCCTATCACCTTCACTTTATGTGTTGGCGATTGAATGATTTATATAGTTTTTATCCAAATATTCTTCCAAAGAGATGGTTAAAGGGATATCTCTACCTAAGTCAAACCATAAATTAATCAATGTGAACTTTCTTGATGACTATTTTATCACCATAAAAAAGGATTAAAGTTGTGTTAATAATGCCATTTAATGTCTAAATATTATTTGCTTGCTTGTAGGTCATATATTCAATCGTGTAAGACATAGTTCTATCTCCAATATTTATCATCTAAAACTCCTTGGTTGAAGGGATATTTGTGGCAATGGATCCTTCTAAGGGTTTAACTTAATTTTGTAGTCCTTCCTTTTGTTTTCATAGCCTCCCTTGTAGAGTTATGGACCTAGTGGTCCAAAGAGTGGAGAAAAAAATATCTTTTAGGATCATTAAGCCATTGACCTTGGTCGTTAAATTCCATACTTTTTATAAAGTGCTAACTATAATTCATTTTTACTACTCTTACTATTTTTCACCTTCAGATACCTCCTATGCTAAGATTGATAATCTCCTAAGATAATTTATTTGAGCCAAATCTAAAGGCCACCAGGGATTTTATCAAGTATCTTGAGACATTTGTTTTCAACCCAAAGAAGTTGATGGGTTGGGGCTTATTGACATAGAGATTTAGGGCACTACTCATGGGCCCAAATGAATCATTATATATATTGAAAGTGATGAATCATTGAAAATTTTAGTATGACACTTCATATCTTAAGGCTTCCCTCTAATAAAAAAGGCCTAGAAAGGAATATGATTTCATAATGCACTAACTTTTCAAGTGTTTTTCAAATTATGAAGCACATTTGTCATGTAGAGTATCTATTAAAGGCATATGAAAATCTCAAACTTCACCTCATTTGCGTGTGGGAAGGGTTTATTAGTGGTATTTATCTAAATTCTTAGTAATTGTGGTGGTTTCCTCAGCTAGCCTTTCATAATGTCCCCTTTTTCATGGTCCCCTAGATTAAAACTTTAAGTTTCTTTAAGAATGGTATTCTCATGATTGGTGATTTATTTGGTAAGGTTTGTAGGGATTACCTTGGTCTATTTTAAAGGCCAAATTCTAATTAACAAGGAAGATGTGGAATCCATTATTGAAATTCAAAGCTCCATACTTGATGAGTACTTACACAAGATCAAAGTTTCCTCTCTCACACCATGGTAAATGTAATATTATTAGTCTAAAGCCATGCCATTTTGTCATTATTCTCCCCAAATGAGAAAAAATGTATTATCCTCTTAACGCATTGACATAGAGGATCTTAATCACCGCTTACCTCTCTAATACTTTCATTGTTTTTGGGCCAATAGGTTTGATCACATTTAGGTGGATTATATTAAACCTAAAATGGCTCACTTATTTTCATGTATTATCTACTAGGTTTTTCCCTTGGGTAATTAGTTCAAGCACATGGGGGTGCTTAATTCCACTTGCCCAGCTTCTCAATACCCAAAAACCATCAAGAATCTCTTTTGATTTTGTCCACATGCTCATTCAATCTAGAGATGGTTTCACACCCTTTCCAAACCCCTAAGGATTGAGATGTTCACCTATAAAATATATCTCATAGGGGACTACACCATTTTTACTACTAGTTATAATAGATTCTAGGATATTTTTTTTTATATTTTTTATAGATTTAAAAATGTAGAAATTGAGCATGCTTTAATACTAAGATTATGGATTTTTTTTCTGTAACTAATAAATTTATTATGATTTATAATATTACCTTAAATAATTAGAGTTAAATAAACAATTTATTGTTTGAGATTCACCATCTCTAGCTTCTCTTAGATGACTAGGGGAATGTTCCTTACGTTGTTAGTTATAAGCCACCTAATCCTTGGTCTTTTCACTCTCCTCCTAGGGGTCACTCTCATCACCACTTTCTTATTTGTATGTCTCAATGTTGGAGTAAGTCCTCTCCTTTATTTCACTAGACATCTCCTCTAAGAGTATCTGATAGAGAAAGAGATAGAGATAGTGGTGGTGGGGGATGGAGATCCCCTCTATAGGATAAGTTCCTTCATCTCGATATAGCCATCTTTCCCTCCAACTAGTATCTATAGAATGACCCTAACTCTAACAAATAAATTCATGTTTAGGACCCCCCATAGATGATGATCTCATAGCTTAGGATGGTTGGGGTGGTAAGCTACAAGACCCCCCATCTTGACCTTCTCCTTTGGCCACTATGTTCATATCTGATTCTTAGTTTAATTCTTGATGTTAGTTTTCTTATATTATAATTTTTTGGTTTTTACACACTTGAGTTAATTTAACTTTGATTTTTGCCACCTATGGCTAGTTTGTTTGAACTATGGTTTATCTCAAGGCATTTAAAATCTTAGTTTGGCATTAAGGGTGTGATTTTTCCACCCACTTTTTCTATGACTATATTTGTACTATTAGTTTTAATTTGAATTAATATAAATTGTTTTCCAATCAAAAAAATAAATATGATCATTTTATTCTTCTAAAATTTAATTGTTACCATCCAACATAAATGAAAAAGAAGGATAAATCTACTAGGTGAGTGCATATCAACACAAAAATTCTCTATTGGTAAATATATTTATATAAAATAATCCCATGGCTATTTGCATATGGATAATCCAAATACATCATAAACTAAACATGAATAAGCATGAAGGTGTAGAGAAAATAAATCCAAACCTTAAAGCCATACAACTTAGCATAAACATATGCAATCAATATAGGAAAGGAAATCAATGTCATCTTCAGCACCAAGTGTTTTACAAAAACAAACTATGACCAAGCACATAAATAGACCACTATCATATTAGATGTAGATAATTTACTTATAACCTAATAACAAACTATAAATGTGGTTTTCTTGATTAAATTTATTAAACACATTTTTTGTTGGGTTTTCTTCTAATTAGATTCTAAAATTATGGAAATACATAGAGTGATTTAAGCATTCAAAAAAATAATATTCTTGTGTTGATTATTCCACTCCATAATTTGAATCCTCTTTCAGAATCTACAGTTCATGAGTTTAAATAATGTGCAAGCTTATTTTTATTAAAAATAAAGATGCATATAGTGTGTTGAACTATACACATAATTAAGAAAATAATGTTCTTATCAATTCTAATAAGTTATTATATCAACCAATACATATTTCTAAAGCATTTAGGGTTAATGAAACCCTATAAATAATATAAGATAAACTACCATAGTTTTATTATCAATATCTTATTATATCTAAATCCTATTTAAGCATTCTTTTTTTAGACCATCTATCTATTACCTCAACTATTAGTCTTTTACGAACTGATTAAGAATATGATAATGTGCTCAAAGATGGAATCATTCATCAATGTCATCTTCAATGGATAGCCAAGCTATTTATGTGAGATGTAAACAATCTTAAAATCCTAAGTTGGTCTAAAATTTGGAAATCATTTGCCCACATTACAATCATATAACTAACCTCCTAACTTGCACTATTAAGGACCAATTATCTATATTATTATTTAAATTAATATAGGACCAATACATTCACTGTAATAATAGATAAATTAAACAAAGAAATAAAGTATAATTTTATTATTGTTTAGTGCATCTTCATAGAGAGAAGAATATAAAAGGTTCATTCACATATTAGGTGATTAAAGTATCTTGTCAAACCCAATGTTTTATAATGCATAAATATACTTAACTATATAGTATAGTCAATTGCAATGTATGCCATTTCAAAAAGGAATGAAAACATAAGGTTTCAAATTGTGTTTATTTTTTCATTATAAGAAAAATATGATTCACTATTTATGTCAATCAAATTAACGATATTCATCTAATCAATTTCTTCAAAACTTGTTATAACATTAACTAGACCAATGTTTTCTATCAATAATCCATACTTTATAAAGATATTAAAAGAGGGCATTTTCAACTAGAGTATATGTATTTATTAATATAATCTTGTCTAATCCATAATTTATAAGGGATTTAAATGAGGGAATTTTGAGTTAGAACATATATATTCGTTAATTTAATCTTACATGTTGATTAAAATTAACCATTGTGTTCATGATTCAATATTGGTTATTAAATGATTTTGAGCCATCAACCACTCAACCATCCACATGGTCTTTTCACATAGTCCATATGATGAAATAGAAGAATATCATTTGATTCTCTATCATCTGAAGTTATAACATTATCTACTAATATATCTTATTTTGGTTGAACAATAAATTGTTAAACAATGATCCAAAGGTTTATATCATATGAATGGTGTACATGGTTGATCAAAAAATGATACAATACATTCAACAATGATGTAAAATGTTTCTTTTTTATTTATAAATTAGTAAAATTTATAGTAAGGTAACTCGTTTTGGCCAAGAACCAATGCATTGTAATAATATTGGTCAATGATTTTAATCAACTAAATATTACATGTGACTTAACATTACCTTACCATAAAATTACTTATACATTACACTATATGTCCTTATCTAGATATGAATCTATAAACTTATATACCTTTGGTTTTTATGAATATTTCTTGACGAATACCTTATCTTCCATTACTAAATGTGTTCATTTAAAACAAATATATATGATATAAAAATTCTAACATGTTATTCGAACATTTGTTACCTCATTAATTTTTAACTATATATTATCTTTCATTTTATTTCTATCTTCCTCTCCAAACTAATATATACATATATGTCCCTGATCTTTTATCAAGTGTCATTGTGTTCATTTACTATTTTAACAATTTTAACCACTTAAAATCAATCCAATATTATGTTTCCTATTTTTTCACTCCAAAATTGCTTGTAGATAAATTTTGTTATGATGTTATTTACTTTTTACCAATATATGGGGTAAGCTATCATTTCTTGTAGAAATATTCATATTTATTTTGTAAGATGTATTCACCTACATATATTGTAGTCATTTTTGATCTTCTCTATCTTTTCTTCATTGGTGATAGCTATGTTGCTTATATACATTAATTTGTCTAGGTAGAGTAATCTATATTAAATTAGACACAAACCTCCTTACAAAGTTAATTTGTCTAAAGAAATACTGAATTCCTTTCTTGGACTATGGGATGGCACTTTATCAATGGCTTTGACCCTTTTAGGATCAATCATGACACCCTCTTTAGACACTATATGCCCTAGTAACTTGGCCTTCTATACTCCAAAATGATAATTCTAGGGATTAATAAAAATGCCAAACTCCCTACACCTAATCACCACCTTTAATTGATGCTCCAAATGCTCTTCTCTTATTTTGGATTACATAGTAATGTCATCCTGGTACACAAAAATAAATTGGTTAATTATCCATGCGAAGGCAATGCCCATAGCACACTAAAATATCGCACCAACATTCATCAATGTAAAATGCATCCTCGTATATACATAAGTTCCACATGGTATGGTGAGCATAGTCTTGGACCTCTTGAATTCATTGACCACAAACTAGTTGTAACCGAAGAAGCCATCTAATGTGGACAACATTTCAGAACTAGTGACACTTTGTATCAAGTTCAAAATATTGGGAAATGAATAATTATCTTTCAAATAAGCTTTGTTTAGATTCCTAAAATCTACACACAAGTAGATATCACCATTCTTGTTCCATATAGTGAATAAATTTGTAACAAATGATGAATATCTGATGGGCTGAATGATACCACTGTACCTTTGATTCTTTATTTATTCCCACATATTGATGGTTAAGATAGGGTTAATGGGTATTTATTTCTACTTGAAAGGCTTGCTATCAGGATGCAATGGGATGATGTGTTGGAACATGTCTTCCCTATATGTTTTCAGCTCAAAATATGACCATGCTAAGCAATCTTGGTACTTCCTTAGTATTTATATGTAAGTTTTCTTCTCATCTACATTTAGGTGATTACCCAAACAACCCTTACTTTGATTCTCATGAGAACCCAAGTTGCACTCAGTTATGTATTTTGAAATGAATGAGACTCTCAACTTTATTTTATCATCTCCATCAAAGGATGATTCTAAACTAACTAGTCTTCTTGGGATAGTATTTTTCTTCATTTGAATGATGTCTTTCCCAAATAAGGTCTCTTTCCCATCATAATCCTGAACCATGGATTTCAAGTCTACGAGTTGATTATGGAACTTATCTTCATAATTCATAAATCATTTAATTTGTTCATCATCATCAAAGACCTTCAAATGATGAACATTGTCTATGTTTGAAGCCCTGATAACAACCTCCACCTTATACTAACAATGAGGGATCGTATTTGAAATATTAAATTAAATACCTATCCATGCAAATTTTTCATCTTCTTTGTTGAAAATTCTATCATGATAACAAATATTGAATGCATCGAATAACTCTAGCAAGTCCCAAACAACATTTAGATATTGTTTTAACCTTTTATTTTTCAAGGAAAAAGCACTACAAACTTGATTTACCACCAACTAGGAATCACCCTTAACAATCAAACACTTGATTCCATATTCATAGAAAATCTTTACACCAAGCAAGGGTGCCTCATACTCAATAGTATTGTTAGTGCACTCAAAAGAAAGCTGAAAAGAAAACATATAACATTTACCATTAGGGTAGAGAAAACAACCCCATCTACATTCCAATATTAGAGCAAGCCCCATCAAAATACATCTTCCAAACTTCATTTTCTTTGTCAGGCTCCACACCAAAAATCATAGGTTATTCACCAACATCAACATTCCATCAAAATTACCAAGGTCAACATCCATATACAATACTTCATTTAGAGAATGCTTCAGATATTCAATCACATGTAACATCTTTAGTTCTCTATAAATTATGATCATCTTACCCTCCAAAAGAATGGTAACATAGGAAACGTCCATTTGTACACTTCCACTGATGGTAGCAGCCCACTTACATGATAGTAACATCCCCCATTTAGGTGGACAGTCCACAACTACCATGTTCATGTTTAAATACTTTCTAGGATAAACTACCAACTATATCACCAATCCCTTAACTTGTCCAACAACTAAAACCTCTCATGACTCCATGGCATAACACTTGCCAAAGGATGATGTGGTCTTCACTCCAAGCTCATTAGAACACCCAAGGGCATCACATTATAAGATGAATTAGAATCAAACATGTAGATGTGAGTAACCAAACCATCGATCAACAAAGTTGTATAAAATTGATCCAAATTCAGCTAACTCTATACCAATGCTATCCCCAAAAAGACTTTTGGAGTGGGTTTGATAGCCTCTTTTTATTCTTCATCTTTTATTAGGGATGTTTGGGGTAATTAAACTTTATTTTTAGCTAATATTTCACCAAATTCTAAATATTTAAAGGCCCTCTTTCTATGTTCAATTATTTGCATTAACTCAATAAGTGGTACAATGATATTTATTTGACTCAATACTTGAGCCATATCATGCACACTGTATGGAGGAAGAGGTGTGTTTGGTGGAAGGTTAATGACACTTCCATATAGATAATAGTCTTTTAATGTTTTTAATTAAGTAGGTTGGGATGAATCAATAATTTTTATAATAACCTTCAAGGGTGGATTTTACTTAAGCTCATTTGTACCCCTAGGGATGCTAAATAATATAGGCATTTTGTTGCTCATATTAGGAACACCTATAAGCCTAGTAGCTTGGGTTATAGGTGGAATCTTAGAAGATTCTTGGACTGTTATATTTTTATTTGCTTCGTTGCTTACATTTTGTACCTATATATTTATAGGGGCATTATCTCGAGGAACAGTAGCTTGATATTTACTTCTCAGGTGATATTCCTTCTCCTAGGAAATTATTGCATTGATTATTAGTTTCCTATCTTCAACTGATGGTACTCCCCCACATATTTCCTAATCATCGTAGAACATAAGAAATCAAAATCATGGATGCATAATTCATATGATTGTGCCATATTAATGTCATAATTAAATTCATGAGTTGGGACACTTACCTTTTCAACTATACTCCAGAATTGATTGATAGTAGTAGGACTCAAAAATTCTATGGAGGCAGTCATATAGCTTTAGGGGATTTGACAATTTAACATTAGGATCTCAACATCAGATGACACAAACTCAATTTCATTTGTATCTTCATCAATCAGTTTAATCATATCACATGGGGAATGTGAAAGGAAGCACTTCTCCCACCAATCAATATCAATGTCATAATCTACAACATTCACCTTGGCATTTAAAGGATCATGCACTTCTTTTTCAACACTCTCTTCTTATTTCTATCTGTTCTTTCTTCATGTGCAGGATTCTTCCCTCTATCATTATCTCTATTATGGAAAGTATGCCCTCTTTATTTTTTATTTGGAATTAGATCCCATTCATAACTGGTAAACACCTGAGGGACCCCTTTTTCATCTATAGCTAGCTTATATGACATTTATTTGACAATAGAGGCTAAATTTTTAACGATCTCTTCAAGGATGGTTATCTTAATAGATTTTACCTTTTATAGATTAACAAATTTTACTTCAGCTTGCTTATTCATTGGCTTTCCCACAACCTTGATTTCATTCTTAATTTGGATGGCCCTATTGAACACCAACTACAAGTTCATGGGTGCCTTGTCCCACAAGTAGTATGTAGTATTCTTGTCAAAAGCATCATAGTAATTTATCAAACATGTTCTATCATTGGGCCTAAAGATTTTAGGCAGCCCCATCATGGTCTTATTAAGCTAAGTGTTGAAGCTTTGCACACACTCATTACGATTCTTCTTGATATTTTTAAATTCAGCCAAAAAAAACTTTGATCAATCTTAACACCATATTGAATTCTGAAAACATTTTTCATCTCTTCCCATGAATTAATATATCCAATGAGAAGGGAATTAAACCATTCATGAGTGTCCTCCTCAAGAGTGTGCACAAATAAATTTATACATACATCTTCATACTCAACCTCATAAACTTCAATGTTATTTTGAAACTCCCTTAGGGGATGATGACCACTCACTGCATTGTAACCTTGGAATTTTTGGAGGCATTTCCTAAATTCATTTAGGACATCATTAGGCTAGCCTTCCATCTCATCAAACTTGATAGTCCTGAATCTAGAAATGTGGAATGTAGGATGTGCATTATCATCTTGGTCCCTATGCCTCATGATCGATTCAATAGTAGTTCAAAAACAAATGGCAAAGGGATATAAGAGGGTGAATGAGGTGTAATTTGTGGATAATAATTGGGATGGGATTCATCTATTTGAGATGGAGATGGAAAATAAATAGGACTATGTTTTTAAGAATTAGTAGAAGAGTTGTGATAGTCCCCAACAATGGGGAGTTCAATAAAAATCTCAAGATTATAATAATCTTGGCAATCTGAAGAATATTTATTAGCTAAACCATGCCCTTAAATAGGCCTTCAAACTTGTCTCCATCTTCTTTGGTGCAAACTTAGGGGGGAGACAATACTTTTGGATGAGTCACCTTTGAAGGATGATATCAATCCTTCCAGCTTTGCAAACAAGAAAGAACACTTAAATCTGTAATGGATATATTCAAAATAGGCATTGATCTTCCTCAAAACTAGGTGATAGAATTGGAGTCACCATTAGAACCAAAATTACAGAATATAATAGTTCATAAAATAGTTGTGATACATGTTGAAACATACTTTGTTGAGTTTAATGACAAGATAACAACACAAAGACACTAATTTTTTTAGAATTATGTTCAAAAGGGAAAAGATACTGTCCAGCATGCAATATTAATAGATCTTTGTAATAAACATAGCAGAAGTCAAATTGTCAAAACTCAAATCCTTGCATGCCCCCAAGTGGAGTATGTGAGGTTGACGGGCCAAGATAGTTAGATCAATGTAATAACAATAAAGAACTTCACAAGACTAAATACTCATGGCTCTTTGCAAGAGTCCCTGGAAACATGGGTGATGAGAATTGATCCTTTGCAATAGTATAATAAGAGTGTTGGTTGTCAGTTGTACACCTCATGCACTCGGCCTTGCACACTTGATAGAAATGGCAAATAATGATGGAAAACTCGCTAATATTTCATTGTAGCCGAAGGAGGGTTTGACATCAGGAATAGACCCAAATGCAAAAAATGATTGAGAGGCACCTGTAAATGGTATGATTATCTCCTTATTACTTTTGGCTCTGCCTGGACCAAGGTGAGAGAACCTATGGGGTAGCCTACTAAATTTATACTAAAACTATAATCTTAAATCTTTTCTCCTGCTAAAGTTATGAACCCACAGTTCCCTAATATGGTATTCAACAATATATCTAAAAATCTCTATGAAAAAAGGGGATTATAACCTAGATTTATGCCCAAGATGATAACTAGTAGTGAACACAAAGCTAGATATCCAATCAGCATAGCATGTAAAATATCTCATTGCATTTCATTAACAGGATATAATAAAGAACCAAATGTATTTTTCATTGACTTGAAATAAAATCTTACTTACATCAATGTTTTCAAATGTTGCCACGGGGACAAGCATGGTGGACTTGCTCCATTTTGGATAGGCGAGACATATATAGATGCTCTTAGAGTTTGCTAATGGCTATAAAAGCTACAACCAACTTATCAAGAGAGGCAAAATACACACATAATAGTGATCCCAAAATTTGTAAGAGCCTATACTTTTAGAAGGACAAACACCAACAACAACAAACAATCTTTGAATAGAAGAGAAGCCATCTATTTTTACATTTTTCAAACCTTCAAATCTAGGAATGAGGGTTGCCTTTTTGTAAAAGTGCAAAACACCCCTCCAAGTTCTTCCAAGATGATCCCAGCTAGAGAAAACATTGTCACACATGGAATCTTCATGTATTTGCAGGAAAAAATGATTCCTCTAACTTCTTTTACAAGAAATGATGAAGATTTGCAACAAACCCCTTTATTTCTTTGTTGGAGATGTATTTCACATGAGCTAAAAGGAGAATATTCATGGTGAAGGCCAAACAAACTTCTTGTCTTCATGTGTAACTCCCTAAAGATGCCTTGGACCACATTCTTGCAAAGCTAGAAACTCATGCACTTGCAATGATTGCTTGGGGATATTCTAGAACCATAGTTGTTTGACTAGTCTTCCTTGGAGTGGCCCAACTAGATCTTGCGAGCCTGTAGTTTCTCTCCCATGAAGGAGCTTCGGCAAATAAAGCAAATGAAAATACAATAACCTAGGTTTATCTCAGAGTTTTTACTTTTTGGCTCGAAACTTGCATTTTAACCTTTTCCAATTTGCACTTTTACTTTTTTTCAAATTAACCTTTTTGCACTTTTCAATATTTACATTTACTTTTTAACAAATTTGGGTTTTTTTTAATTCCCTCCATATTTCTTTTTTAATGCATAAATGTATTATTTTCACTCTTCAACTCTTGGGGGAATCCTTATCCTTTTGTGTAAATTTCCACCAAGCCAAATTTTGCACCAAGTGCAATGTGTACGGTGCTTTTCCCACTCACATCACCCTTTGTAACCCGTGGGATCCGGAGATGGGAATGCACTTTGTACTTTCCACATTGTGTTGGTGCAAATGTTAATCAACCTCCCACCTCCGCCAAACTTCTCTTCATGCCTTTTCTGCAGAGTCTGGAGCTTCTCAAGCATTTTGCATGGTGTATTTGGTGCAATTTAGCATTCTGCATTTTTGCTCGGTGCATTTCCCACTAAATTTTCCATGGCAGTTTCGGGTCTCTTCCGCACCTTTTGTTGAAACTTGCAATTTTCTTTTTGATTTTTCAATATTCTCCAGTATTGAAGCCACCTGACCCAGCAAAAGCACCCTGTAAATGATTTTTCACCAGAAGTCATACCCCTTTCAAATTGATGCCTCAACACGGCAATTTTTCTCTGCTTGCGTAATGCATTTGAACTTGAGGCATTCACCGTATTACAATCTTCATTACCCTGTAGACACGGTAATTGAAACCATTGCAAATACCTGAACACCATTTCTAGGAAATAAAGACGACAATTTAACCCCTAATCATTTGTTCTAATAGGGACTAATTTGTACGGTCATTAAAGTTTCTTGAATCTCCTCCTAATGAATCTTGCAAGAAATGTATGAGCTCGGAGTTTTTGTGGTGTATAGGGTTAATTTTGGTTTGCACGTGTAGAAATAAGTCTCCAAGAATAGAGAAATAATTATTGACAGACTATGATTCCTTCTGGTCTTCCCTAATGGCATCGGTTTTTGTTAATCTTTTATTTCCAACTAGATAAACAAGCCAGAGCCTACTTGTTTTGAAATGTTCATTGACCGAACTATTTGCCCGATTTATGGTCTTCCAATGATAAACGTCCACCATCACTTGGTTTCCTTCTGAAATTCTGCACATTGCGTCAGCCGCTTCCTAAGAAGAGACTCTGAAAGATGTGGAAACTTAGAACTAATTCATCTGCCCAGACAAAAAGAGGATTCTCAAGTTTTTATATGGCACGAAACTCACAATATATGTATACCGTCAGCCTATTTTTCTTGAAAATTGCAATTCGATGGCCCTTTCTATATGTTCATATAGCCATGCCACAATACCTTCAACTCCTCCTTTAAAGGAATCTGCTTTACCTCAACTCTCCCACGAAACACTTGCAATAGGATCAAGGCTAGATTACATTCATAAAAAATTAAAGCCTTTTCAAATTATGCTCAAGTCCGCAGCTCTTTTGACTTTTTCCTGCCAGTTCTTTATTTCTGTCGATGCTGCGGGGTGCGGGAGTGGGAGTGCATATTGTACTTAATACGGTGCAAAGTGCTTCCTGACTTCCGCCCTCTGCCAAGTGTCTTCCACAGACATTACTCACCCGTTTACATGTGCTTCTTACCTCGTGCTTCTCCATCAATATCTTTCGTGAGCTTTCCGTTGTCTCATGCCCGTGCGATTCGAAGCTGCCGCAACACTTTGCATGTTGCACCTTGCATTGGTACAAAGTGCATGGGAAACTCTGCCCTCTGTCGTGCACCTTCCCACTTCACATTCCTAGGCATCTCAGAGCTGCTGTTCTTAGGATGTACGAAGAGGTGAAAGTGAAAATCAGAACTTGAGATGGCATTTCAGAATGTTTCAGGAGTGATTTCGGGGTCAAACAGGGTTGCCCTCTGTCTCCTACTTTATTTGGTTTATATATTGATAAAATGGAAGAGTGGTTAAACATACAAAAGGGCGAAGGCATTCAGCTAGGTGAATTTGTTATAAAGTTGCTCTTATATGCGGACGATCTCATTTTAATTACCAAATCTGCATGTGGTTTGCAAGACCATCTATCTTCTCTTGAGCACTTTTGCAGAATGGTGGGGATGCAGGTCAATATCAGCAAGACTAAGGTTATGATTTTCTCTAATAATAAAAAACAACATCAACATGAATTTTATTACAATGGAAGTCTTCTCGAAGAGGTTGCGGATTATAAATACCTTGGCATCGATTTCAACAAAAAGCTAAGCTGGTCTAGCTGCAGGAATAAAAGGACACTAGGTGGGTGGAAGGCTTTCTATGCTCTTCAGAATAAGTGCCGTGAAGCGGAGTTGTGGGATTGGAAAACTATTCAAACCTTGTTCGGTCTTCTTGTGCTGCCAGTTGTTCTTTACGGGTGTGAATTATGGGCCAGCAGCACTACTATAACACAATGGAAACAAATTGAAGGAATCCAAAAGCGCTTGATTACAAGCAAGATTAAAATCAAAAGCACGGTTCCATATGACATCATGCTAAGTGAAATGGGCGCTGTTCCTATCGAGGCACTTGCTATGGTGCGCCTTTTAAGCTATTTAAAAAGAATCGAAAAAATGGAAGAGGATAGATGGCCTAAAGTTGTTTTAGTGATACACTATGTAAGCGAAAAAGGACATGGATGCAACAAAATATCACATGGATGAGTAAATGGAATATTCAATTCAATATGTGCCCCACAAATAATAAAGAAATAGAAGTCTATGTTATGGAGAAATTTTACAAGAGAAATTGGGGAAGCGAGATCGGGAGGAAGAAACTATATTATATAAATGAGTTCAACCCCACTTGTGATCAACTCCAAAAAGTGTACATAGGAGCCAACATTTCTTGGAGGGCTAAAATTCTTATTGCTCAGCTGAGAACCAACTCTCACCAACTTCGTTGTGAGACCGGGCGTTGGAAGAGGCCAAAGGAGGCTTGGGAAGAGAGAATTTGCAGATTTTGCAATTCTGGGAAAGTGGAAACTGAACAGCACTTTATTCTAGAATGTGAGGCCTACAAAGATAGCAGAGATAAATTTGCGGATACTATATGTGACAGTTCTTGGCATAACCTATTCAACGAAGAGCACATTGAGCAATTAGGGGGGCTCATCATCAGCCTACACAAGAAGCGAACAGTGCTACTTAAATCTGCTTGAGTTGTCTTGCTGTCCCATAAACTATTTTTAGTCTCGTAGACGTTAAAATTTTTATTATTATTATTAAGCCACGTTTACACTTTTCACAACGTAGAGCCAGAATGTTGACTTCTGCTGCTCTCTTTCCATGCATTTTCTAAGTTTCACCTATTGCTTTGAAATCCCGGCGGAAGTCTATGGTGTCAGCTGCACCCTTCACAACGTCCGGTCAATGCTCCTACCTCTGCCACCTACCACATGAAATGTTTGTTGTGCTTGAAACTAATACGATGGTATTTGATGACTTGACCGCTGAGTTCATTCGTCAGGTTCAAATACATGGTGCAAACGAGGGCACCAACACATCTTACACGCAGCTAGATAAACAACAAGCATGTCTCCACAGTTGCCAAAGGAATCCTAAGAAAAATAAAATAAATGCAATAAATTGATTGGTCGCCTGCAGAGCCCCTATCTACTCAATATTAACTAGAAAATTTTATTTTATATTAATATGCATTGTAAACATAAGAATATGGTTTTCCTTCATGAAGAATATCCTTAGATTATTGGTTAATGGGAAAACCAGCTTGGAAAAATAATAGTACCCGTCAGAACTAATAAACCACACTTTGATACCATACCTCATAATGGAAATATGACACATTGTTATATCCTAATTTCACATTAAATCATTTCAAACATATTTGAATAATCATAATAGTTGGTTATTATTTTCAATCAAAATTGTTTATTTATTTCAAAATGAAAGTAATAGGAACACATGGTTATGACCCTAGTATATTTTTCATGGTGTTCACTTTAACAAAGGTAAGATTATCTATATTAGCTATATTTTTTATTTTATAGGTACAAAAATGTTTTATAAAATCTTTTATCAAAAATAGTGGCCCATGTAAAACCAAACACTCAACAAGTAGTCAAACCATAGCTTACCAAAATAACACTTTAATTTACAACAAAAAAAAATAATAATAAGTAGGAATTCTTTAGATAATCTTTGGTTTCAACGAAACAACCGCACAACTAAAATAAAGATGGCCTCTTGAACAAAGGAACATATAGGAATACAATAGAGTCATGTTCAAACATGCAATGGCTTTATTGTAATCCAATATAGTCTAAAAATTATTTCACATTGTCTCAAAAAAAGATTTTTGCCGTCTTTTAAATTACAATAGTATTAATATTATTAAACAATTTATCTACCATGTCACTAGAGATCTTGGCAACTACCAAAGGTCTAAAATAAATCATAAAAACATAGCTCCAAACTAAACATGCATTTTCTTGAGAAGCATTTAATTCTTCTCTCTAAGATGAATATTATCAAAATATTTTCTCATTCTATGCTATTATTTGAAAATATGCACAAAGAGAGTTTATTGTAATGCCCTAAGAGGTAATTATAGGCTATTATTGGCATGCTTAAATACAAACACTACATATCTTACCATAATACGATAGTGTATGCAAGCATAGAAATTGTATGACAAAATTAAAGAATTCCAATCTCTTTCTCAAAAAAATTTATTTTAATATGCTTATAATTAAAATATTCATATTGTAGTTATCATTTCATTTTAAATTAAGAATTTAGGTGGTATTTTCTAAATCTATATAATGTTTAGTAGGTAACAGTTAATTCTTTTGATAGCATCAACCAAATATAAATGACTAATTGTGTCTTTTTATTGCATGAGAACAAGAATTACAACCTGCTATTCTTTGGGATCGACATTATATTCTATTTTTAAAACTAATGTCTAAGAAAGAGATCATCATCTGATCATTTCTATTTTGAAACAAAATTCCAAAAATTTATTAGTGGGTGGTGCAAGCTCATATCTTTTCCTCTTGAGCACCAAATGAAAGATTCCTATAAAATTAAGAAAAACTCTACATTTTATTAAGGATATTATGTTTGGTCTTGTATCACATTTTGAAACAAACATATATTATGACTTTTGGATACAACACTTATTAAGTCAAAACTATGTTACACATATGTATCATTGTATCTAAATATGGTTTAAATATGGAGTCTATATTGTTAGGCACATCTAGTCATTAGAAAATAATATTTATCACATTTAAATAACCTTAAATAAGAACCAATACATGCATTTGAAGCCATCATAGATTTGGATTCAATAATAAATTAAGTACACTTCACTAGAATAACATTTAATTACAATATCAAGCTTAAGCGAGGGAAATTTTAATTCCACTTTCATATTGTAAAATAGAAAGAATGTTTTCAAAAAAAAGAAATGAGGTACACATAATCAAGTTGGTGGATACAAAAATATATAAAAACTACACAAAGTAAAGAAAAATTAAAAAAAGATATACATGTTTTAATAAATGAGAATTCTCCACCCATATTCTAACATCTGAACCAGAAAGCCAATAAGGTGCTCTCTTTTTTATTATACTCAATTGTTCATCATTTTTACCATACCTGTATATGATTTGTTTTTAGATGGGCATAATTCCTCATAGCTATGATCTTCCCGCTAACATTTCTTTAAAAGTAATTTTATTTCCATGCTTTATTTGTCCAACCAAATTCTCTTTCAAATTCTTCTTGATTTCCTTAAATTACACATCATAATGACCAAATGAAGTGTTGCAAGTTCTAGGACTAATTTCTCAAAATATAGTATTTTTTTATCAAACTCTCTTAAATACTCCTTGGTTAACTCTTAAATATTAGAATAGGGTTTAGTCATTAAAAAACAACTAACACAAACCATAAAAAGGTTCCAAGGAAATTTTGAAATTTCAAAATGGAGAAAAAAATTGTTAGTTTGGTAAGAAATCTAAGTTAGAGGTCCAACCATGCAATTACATTAAGAAAGTTGTCAGGATGATTGATAAATAAGGAAATAGGTGTAACAGAGACACCTTTGAGGGGTTATCACTTCCTTAAAAGCCCATATAAAAATTGGTGTCGAAGACAGCTTAGCACACATTCATCTCTTAATGTAATAAACGAAGTTTTCTAGGCCAAAGACATTTTTGAAATACTACACTATGTACTGATATTTAGAATTACATATTCCTTTTAGTATAGTTATAAGTATACATGAATTTAATATAGTCTAACATAATTTGAGAAAAGCCATGTATCATGTGAAGACAAAAGAAAAGCCACCTAAAAACTAAATAAACACGAAAGAAGATAAAGTGATTATATTTTTGGTTATATAAACAAACAAGAACATTGTAAAGAAAGCAAGTAATAAGTAGTGTACGAAAATAATGTATTCCATGACCTCTAGGCCATGGGAATGAGAAGCTTGGATTTTTATTAATGGAGGTATCATTTCCATTTACTATTCATCTTATTTATTATATTAGTTTGTTGTTACTCATAAATGGTTAGTTTATTCTTTATTTGATTCTTGCATGTCATAATCAAGAGAGCATGCAAAACAAGAACTTAAACAAATAAACAAGAAAGAACCCAATTGCTACAGCAATCTCTTGAAAGAAAAGATTTTATTGATCTTTAATTTTCCTTGCTTACAATGCTGCGCCCAAGGTGTCTTTAAATAGATTTGAATCTAAAAATAACTGATTGATTAACTAATCATCTAACTACCTAACTAACTGATTGTTAAGTGCTTAAACTAACTGATATCTAACTTTCAATTAACTAACTGAATGTGAACTACTTCTTTAACACTTTAACTAACTATTTGATAACTAACTATTTACTAACTGATTGTTCACAACTGTATGCATGAGGAGTGGAGAAATTAGCTCTTATTCATCTTGAGTTTCTAACACTCCCCCTTAATTTCTACCACTTACAATTTTAGCATTTACTATGCCTAAATTTTGTCTCAAATAATCAAAAGTCTCTTTTGCTAATGCCTTTGTAAATATATCTGCCAATTGATCTTCAGATCTGCAGAAGTCCAGATGGATTTCTCCATTGTTCACTAACTCTCTGATAAAGTGAAATCTTGTATCAATGTGCTTGCTCCTCTTGTGAAACACATGATTTTTTTGATAATGCAATTGCTGATTTGTTGTCACAAAAGATTGGTGTTGACTCCTTTTGTGTTTGTAATAAATCTTTCAATATTCTTCTCATCCAAGTTGCTTGACATGTTGTTGATGTGGTTGCTACATACTCTGCTTCAGCTGATGAAAGTGTCACTATAGGCTACATTTTAGATGCCCATGTGACCACACTTGTGCCTAAAGGAAAGGCATATCCAGAAGTACTCTTCCTACCATCAATGCTACCTACAAAATCACTATTTATAAAACCAATCAAACTAAAATCGTTAGTTGTGTAATATAAAATTCCATATTCTATAGTTCCTACCACATATCTCAATATCCTTTTTTCAACATGACAATGTGAGTCTTTTGGTGACTCCATGAATCTTGAGATTAAACTAACCCCATAACGAATATCTGGTCTAGCAGATGTAAGATACATCAAACTGCCAACTAGTCTTTTGAATGTTGTAGAATCAACATTAGACCCTTGGTCTTCTTTGCTAAGTTTGGTCCCTGTAGCAACTGGTGTAGGTGCTGGTTTACAATTTAGTATCTTAAATCTCCTTAACACATCCTTTGCATATTTAGTTTGACAGATAAAAATTCCTTTCTCTGATTGTTCAACTTCTATTCCCAAAAAATACTTCATTAATCCCAAATCTGTCATTTTAGATTCTTTCTTCATTGCTGATTTAAAAGTGTCTATAGAGATATTTCCAATAAAAATCAAATCATCAACATATAAACACACAATCAAAATCTGACTTTCTTTGTTGATTTTTGTGTACAAAGTAGGCTCACTATTGCTTCTACTGAATGTTTAACATATAAGAATAAATCCTACTATACCATGCTCTTGGTGCTTGCTTGAGACCATAAAGAGCCTTCTTCAATCTATAAACTTTTTCTTCATGTCCTTCCACTTCATAACCTATGGCCTATTTCACATACACTTTTTCATCTAGAAAACCATTCAAGAAAGTTGATTTTACATCCATTTGATATACATACCAATTATTTTGAGCAGCTATTGCTAAAACCATTCTAACAGTATCCAGTCTAGTAACTGGTACAAATGTTTCATTATAATCGACTCCATGTTCTTGTGCAAAACCTTTTGCTACTAACCTTGCCTTGTGCTTTTCAACATTTCCATCTGCATCAAATTTAGTCTTATAAACCCATTTGACTCTAATACAATCCTTACCTTCAGGTAGAGTAGTTAGATCCTATGTCTGATTTATTTCAATAGCATTCATCTCTTCATCCATTGCTTTTAGCCAATGTTCCTCATTAACTGCTTCTTCATAATACATAGGATCATGAGTGAAAAGAGCAAAATTTGAAACCCAATCTAATTTCTCTTCTTCTTGATTATAAATGTCATTCAAATTTCTCATTTTCTTACCTTTCAATCTTGCAATTAAAGTAGCAAGAGTTGGATCTAATTCATCACATACTTGTGAATTTGGAGTAGGGTGACATGCATGACCAGATGATTCACCTTGTTCAAACCTTCTAGGTGTTCTTATTGGAGTGCTTGTACCTGCTTGTGGAGAGGATTGTTCTCCTTGAAAATTTTGATCTTCAGATTCTTCTTCAATTTTTGGAATTGGTGCTCCAATTGTGATGGTGCTACCATCCCATGCTTCTGCTTTCTTAAATTCAACATCTCTGCTAGTAATCACTTGCTTTGAAATAGGGTATAAAACTTATAAGCTTTTGACTCTTCACTATAGCCAATAAAAATGTATTTCTCACCTCTATCATCAATCTTTCTTCTCAATTTAGATGGTATAAGAGATTATGCAACACAACCAAAAATTATGAAATGATGTACACTATATTTCTTACCACTCCACGCTTCTTGTGGAATTCAATCTCTGACACTTTTTGTTGGGCTTCTATTCATAATATACACTACACATGCTACTGCTTCTACCCAATATTCATTTGACAAGTGTTTGGCTTTCAACATTCTTCTTGCCATTTCCATGATTATTTTATTCTTTCTTTCTACTACACCATCCTGCTATGGTGTGTACCTTGTAGTCAATTGCCTCTTGATTCCATGATATTTGCAAAAAACTTGAAATTGATTAGACATATATTCACCTCCTCTATCTTATCTAAGTACCTTGATATAACGGCCACTCTACTTTTCAACCATTGCCTTGAATTCTTTAAACTTTCCAAAGGCTTCAGACTTATTTTTGAGAAAGTATATCCAAGTCTTTCTGCTAACGTCATCAATGAAGGTTAGAAAATAAGTACTACCTCCAAATGATGGAGTTTGCATTGGTCCACATAAATCACTATGGACTAACTCCAATATTACCTTAGCTCTATATGAGGCTCCTACTGGAAAGCTCTCTCTATGCTATTTTGCCAGAATACAACTGTCACATAAACTTCTTGGCTGTTCTATTGGTGGTAAACCCTTCACCATATTTTTCTTCTGTAACAAATTTAAACCTCCAAAATGTAAATGTCCATACCTTAAGTGTCATAACCATGATTGATCTAGATGAATTTTTTTGAAGTGGGCTTCCTCTTCTCCTTGGATGCACTGAATATGAAGAGGGAACATCTGATTCTTGGTCATCTCCACTTTTTCTATCAACGTCCCACTTGGAAACTTGTCTAGTATTGTGCAAGCATTATCCATAAAGGATATTCTGTAACCGTTCTGTACTAACTGACCAACACTCAAAAGATTATGTTCTAGTCCAGGTACAAAATAAACATTAGGTATAAACCTTCTTTCACCATTCTTTGCCAAAACATTTATGACACCTGTACCCATGACATCTACTGTGATATCATTTCCTAATTTCACTTTTGATTTTACAGAATCACCAAGACTAGCAAAAAATTCTTTATTTCCTATCATATGATTACTGCATCCACTGTCTAAAAACCAAATATCTCTAGCTTTTTCTTAAGTAAAATTACAAGTAAGAAATAAGCTTCTAGGATTAGAACTAGATTCACCTGTGTAATTAGCATTCTGCTTGTACACATATCCTTGTTTACTTCTGCAGTCACTTGCATAATAACCATATTTCTTGTAGTAATAACATTGAAGATTAGATTTATCAAACCTCTGTGAACTTTGCTGAAAGTGATTGTTGCCACATTCTCTACTACTATAGTTTTGATTACTGTTTTCACCTTCATCTAGATTGTTCCTTCCATATCGGCCTCTGCCTCTTCCTCTAAAGTTTGACCTGGCTCTTCCTCTTCCTCTACCAAATGATACTTGTGACTTGAAAGCATTCTCAATAGATGTGTTATTCCTATTCATTCTGGATTCATGTGTTAACAAAGAACCCATTAATTCATCTACTAATAACTATTCCAAATCCTTGGTTTCCTCAATAGCTACAACTATTGCATCAAATTTATTGGGTAAAATCTTGAGTATCTTTTCTATGATCTTCTAATCTGTGATAGTTTCTCCCTTAGACCTAATTTGATTCAATATATTCAAAACTTGACCCATAAACTAGTCTATTGAATCTGAATCATTCATTTACAAATTTTCAAAACTTCTCCTAAGAGATTACAATTTAGTAATTTTTACCTTTGTATTACCTCTATAGGTAGTCTCCAAGATTTTCCATGCCTCTCTAGATCTTGTTGTTGTTGCAACTATGGAAAAAATAGATTCATCCAATCCCTGTTGGATGAGAAATAAAGCTTTTGCATCTTTTTCCTTGTTCTCTTTAAGCTCATCTTTTTGTGCTCAATTTAATGCTAGATGGGCTGACTCATCCTGTGGTTCTACAAAACCACTCTCTACCAAATCCCAAACATCTTGTGAGAAAAATAAATTTCTCATCTTAATTGCCCAAAAATCGTAATTCTTACCATTGAAAATGGGAATTTGAGGCTGTGAAATACTATTAATCGCTACCATGTCTCACGCTGAAATGGCTTTCTGGTTTTTTGTTTCCAAACACAGTTGCCGACGTTGGTTAAACTGCCGAGGTCAGTCAGATGTAGTGCCAACGTCGGTTTTATTGTCGATGTCAGTCTTGGAGTCAGCCGATGTCAGTTTACTTACCAATGTCGGTCTGGGAGTTAGCCGATGTCGGTCTTTGCACTGCCTACTAGTAATTTCTGTGCTTTTCCTTCACACGTTGGACTATGACTACTTCGCTCTACTTTCTTCTTGGCGTCTCCCTGCTAGCTGCTTTTCTAACTAGGATCTGATACCAATTTTTCAAAATCAAGAGAGCATGCAAAACAAGAACTCAAACAAATAAACAAGAAAGAACCCAATTGCTACAACAATCTCTTGAAAGAAAAGATTTTATTGATCTTCAATTTTCTTTGCTTACAATGCTGCGCCCAAGGCGTCTTTAAATAGATTTGAATATAAAAATAACTGATTGATAAATTAATCATCTAACTGCTTAACTAACTGATTGTTAAGTGCTTAAACTAACTTATATCTAACTTTTAGTTCACTAACTGAATGTGAACTACTTCTTTAACAGTTTAACTAACTGTTTGATAACTAACTATTTACTAACTGATTGTTCACAACTGCATGCATGAGAAGTGGAGAAATTAACTCTTATTCATCTTGAGTTTCTAACATCGCACTTAGTTTTCTCGTGAAAATATAGTTATGTTGGATTTAGTAAATTATAAATTATAATGTTGTGGATATTAATGTGTGATTCAATCCCAGGCGTAAAAAAAATGAAAGTTCTGTTCAAAGCAGGTGTATATTGATTGAAGAAAGACGTTCGCAAGGTATGCTAATTTAAAGGAGGAGGAAGTCAATAACGTGCAATATCTGTGAAATAATTTTGCAATGACTTCACTGCTTCGCTATGCTAATGAAAATTACATGCTAGAGGATGAATCTGATTGTATGTTTGGGCTCAGAGCAAGTTTGAGAACTTGCGCAGGGTAGCCATGTGGTCTAAGAATGTCTGCACTTTATATGTTTCATGTAAAAATGAAGGCAAGCATTGTATGGTCATGCGAAAATACATGATCTCTGGCGATACACAATGAGGGTCATATTACATTGGATAAAATCTTGAGATATGGTGCAGATTTTTCTCGCAGTGTTACAAGTTGATGCATGACAAGTTGTTGTAAAATAAAGGAACATTGACATAAGGTAGTGTAGATTTATACATAAGAGTCATAATCTAAGATGAGCATGCAGATAGCCCCCTTGTACTTGTCATGATTCAATTGTAGTTTTCTAACCTACAAATTTATTTAAGAGATTTTATACGTAGGAAGATCTTTAAGGAGTTTTGAGTTAGCAGTCGGAATGGAGTTTTGATTTACCAATGTTGACTTTTCAAGTTTCGACATTTATATTGCATGGCTCGAGATAAGCAAACAAACAGGGAACAAATTTCAATTCCTGTGAAATTATTTCTACACTGGAAGGTACCTCTATCAGACTGGATAAATGATTCGGGAGATTCGTAAATGTTGCTAGAAGTTGCAGAAGCGCAAAGATGAGTTAAAATTTCACACAAGTCTTTCCATAAGTGTTACGAGGATAAAGGTGGGTGTCATTTTATCTACTGAGTAGAAATAGAAGCAACAAAAGGCCTTGATATAAATTCCCTAAGTGAACGGGTCTTTAATTTCAGAGTGTGTTAAAAATGGAAGTTAGCAGGACAAAGAACCCTGAATTCATCGTGAATCAATCAATGAACTTACCCACGATTGGCGAGAATACGCACCCCCACCAGCCGCTGGTCCAAAGGAGAGGTCGTGTGACAATTTTCTAACATTAGATCAATGAACTTACCCATGATTTGTCGAGGCCACCACCACCAAAACCACCATAGGCAGATAATTTTATGACAATAGATCTAAGGATTCATATGTAACGAGACAAGAATCTGGTTATCAGTTAACTGCCGTGAGCAATTGAATTATCATTTTTGAATTATGCATTGTAATGGATTAAAATTGTATACACTTGATTAAATAAGCTATGTCAGTGTCTCCGAATGCGGCACTTATATTGTTTGGGTGAGACCTAGGATAGGTATAAGTCTAGTTGAAGCTAATATAGTTTCACGTTATGAAAATTTGAGAAAAGCGCTGTATCATGTGAAGAGAAAAGAAAATCCACCTACAAGCCGAATAGAAATGAATTAAGACAGCTTTTATTTTCAATTATACAAGGAGAAAAAAAAGGGAACATTGTAAGAAAATCAAGTAATAAGTAGTGTATTAAGAGAATGTAACTTATGGCCTTTCGGCCATGGTAATGAGCAGTTTGGTTATTTATTAGTGTAGATCTCGTTCTATTTTATTATTCATCTTGCTTCTTGTATTGATTTGCTGTTATCCATGAATAGTTTGTTTATTCTTTATTTAATTCCCACATTTAATTTTTGCATGTTAAATATTGATATATTGGCTTTATTAAGTTACAGCTAACAATTCAAAATTATATTATTGTTCAAATACTCTTGCTTCATGTTTAATACTCATATATTTATAAACCACTTTTCTTTCACTATGCTCAAGCTCTCCAGTTTCATAACCGTACAATGGATTCATGTGTTGGTACATGTGCTCATAATGTAATAATCACATTCTTGCATGGCTTGAAAAATTATATATATATAGAGAGAGAGAGAGCGAGCTTTTAGTATATCTTACTTTGTATCAATTATAAATTTTAGGAAACCGAACCATCAAACCGATGGAAAGATCCAATTAGCAGTTGAAAGAGGCTATTTAGCCAGAGACAATGTTTAGTGTTGCTTGACCACCAACGGTCTTATTATGAACATTAAAAATGCATGAGTCCACCAGTGAGTCAGTCCTTAATGAGATTTCATCTTGAACGGGTCTTGAATTATTTTATAAACTCAACAATATAAGTGTAATATCCAAGTACAGTTTTCATGCACTAGTAATACTATCCATCATGTATAAGAATGTTCAAATTGATAACTTATTTTAAAACATAATTAACCAGAAAACAAAACACCACTACCTGAATTTGACGACTAAATGAAAACAAAAATATATCGTAAGCAGCAAAAGATTCAATATTCTTTTAAAAAATCGATAAACTGAACCTTTTAGCACAAAAACCATATAAATTCATAAGTAATAAGTAATTTCAAATATTATTTTGTCTGGATAAATGGAATGTCTCATGCTTAAATATTAATCTTATAAATTTATGCTGCATATACAATTATATTCTTTTATATGCATAAAATAATTTTATTAATGATAATTAGGTCTGGCAAATAGCTTATCTCATTCTTGTGAAAAATTGAGACGTTTTCCTAATTAAAAAAAATGAAAAGATGAAAATAATATACAATATTTACATGATTTTTGACTTACAAAATTCTTCTATATCTGTAAGAATAACCTAACATTTTTTTTATTATTATTATTATTATTATTATTATTATTATTATTATTATTATTATTATTATTATTATTATTATTATTATTGTTGTTGTTGTTGTTGTTGTTGAGGATGAAGGGTGAAATAAGTGGAGAATAATCATTCTTATATTTCACACTTTTAGTTATTTGAAAGGATTAGTTGACAAAAATATATATCAACATCATTAATTTATTTCAAGGGTTTTATCAATGAGTACTTTCAAATGAAATCAGTTATGCATCATTCATTTACCAATCACCACATTTATTGAGTGTTGATAGTTTAAAAATTTAAAAGGGCCTTTCGTTAACTATGATACAACCCAGTCAACTTGTTTCATCAGAGAAGGATAGAAAACTACCATTGAGAGTCATAAAGTGTGTCTCAATGGGAGATGGGGCTACTATAAGTCCAAACCACATGTGTTGAAACCAAAAAATATAAAATATAGATTAAAGTCTCATAGAAGGCCATTAAAAATTTGATTTAAATTAGTTCCCCCTTCCCTTATAAAATCACCATCCTTAGTAAAAAAAAGAGTCATGTTAGCGCAAGAGTTTTCCTACTATGTGGTTTCACCTACATATTTTAATTAGCTCACTTAGGTTAATAATAGGTTAATTGGGAAAACATAATTCAAGTAACATTCTATTTTTGAGGTGAGTTAATTTCCTTTTTGGATGTCATAATTCCTCACAATATAGTATATTTTCCTACATACTTTTTGGATATTGAATAAATGAATGATCCTAATACAATTTTTTAATTGTGAAGACAAGCTTCTTCATTTCTAAGTTATTCTTTGGATTTCATTGCTCCATACAGATTTAGCTTCATGTGTTTGACCCTATACATTATGATCCTTAATTAAAGCCCATTATGACATGGTATCATAGCATATCTAGTAGACAAATGTTTTCAAATTTGTTGTGATATATAAAATTCTAGCTTTTTCAATATTTTTCACTAATTTCAATTTTCTAGTGTTCCATGAAATTTCTAAAAATTTGTACAAGTCTACATATCTAGAGTCTCTAAGTGAAAAATGGATAGTGCTATTGGGTTTAGAAGATTGTAAAACCATAGGAATGGCTATAAACATGACATAGTTTAGTAGTAGTTAGTTTTTGGCCATTTTGGGACGGCTTTTTAGTTGTTTTTGAATTATACAAAAATTCATACATCTATTGACTTTAAATAAAAATCATTTCTAGCCTTTTATGGGTTTGTCAATAAACCAAAATGATATTTTATATATTTTTGTGGAGTATAACAAAATCCATAATTTTTGAGGTTTATTCAACTTGGAAGAATTTGCAACCCTCAAAGATAATTTTGATAGTTAGTAGACTTTCATGTTAGAAAAACAAGTCTTGTCAAACATTTTCCACCCTAGAAGATTTTGACCACTCCATGAAGATTTTAGGATCAACAAATAATCACCCCTATTTGATCACGTATCAGATTCTCCCCCTTCTCGTACCCATGTTGAGTTCTACCCACTGCTCATAAACTAATCAAGTTGTATCCCATTCTCATGTGTTCATCAAGCTCCACACCTTGCTTGGACATGTTCTAGACTCTGCCCAGTTCTTATACATGCTATCGGTTCCTCTTAGGTCTTATCCTCTTGTCACTTTTAACATAAAAGTGCTTAAATTTTGCTCCTAGAGGACTTAAGAGTTTTCTTAGGGAAGTTGATTCCAAAACAATCAACTCAAACTTTTGCACACCCAAAATATATGTATAGTGGAGATAGTTATGTTTTAAAATAAGGAAATATTCAAACTTTAATAACTTTCAGCCAACATCTTCTTTCTAGGTGCCATTTCTTTTGAAAGTGTGATTTTATTAAGCTCTATACATTAGTAAAATTCACATGCACTGTAAAATTGAAATCTATAGATTCATGGGGGTTTCACATTGATAATATTTCAATACATGCATTTATCAAAATTCATACTTCCATTACAGACCATGGATCAAATTCAAGTTCTGCTTGTTACATCGTTCAACTATGACAAGTAAAAAGTCAAAGTTCAAATCTTCTTAGGGATTACAGGCTTACAGAAAATCATGATAGGTACATAAAAAGAACCATACATGATATAGATGAGGTTAAGTTATTTAACAAAAGTGATGAAGCCTATGGTCATCTAAAGATGTGTCTCTCAAACTATTTTTTATTTTGAATCTGATACTACTCTTAATGAATTATGGACCACATTGGAAAAACCCTTTGGCAATTAGGACCTAATGAGGTGTCATGACTTGTAGAATGGGATAATTAGTTTGAGCCCAAGCTATTTTTAAACTATATAGGCTTTCTTCACAAATTTTAAATCACTCAAGTTATAGTTTAAATTGTGTGATGTTGACCAAAAGGATGATCAATTGATCCTTCTTATCCTTACAAAATCAAGATTTGAACATTATCTCTTCATCTCTACATACCATGTCAAAAAATGTGCCCTTGGACATATGTTGACAATGTCATCCTTAGATGAATTTTCTACTAACTTGACTCAAAATTAAATAAGCTTACTCAAATGGGTACACTAAAATCATCTCAATCAAATTCCATAATTGTGATTCATGAAAAATAAGGATTTTGAATGTAAGGAGAAGAAAAAAATAAGAAGGATCTATTGAATAAAAGGTCAAAAATATTATTCTAATTCCAAAACATCAAAAGAGTCATCCTCTTCAGATGGGAAATAAAAGAAAGAACAAATCACTTCCCTACTATAATAAATCTAGGAATTATGAATATAAATGCATGATTAAGTAGATTGGCCAACTAACTAAGATGTTCAAGAAGAAGAAAATCAGTATTCATGACAAATTCTAAATAAATTTCATTAGCAATGAAGTATTCTAAGGCCAAAGATAGTATAATGAGAAAATATAAGGGAAAGTCACTTGTTTTAGTTATATCGCAAACATCCACATGGGTAACTAGTTCTAGTGCATCACACCACATGGTTTCATCACTTGACATGTTATCATCATTAAAGACTTGATTTATACCTTCTATTTTATTGGGTGACAATACTTCCACAAAATTTACTTGGAGAGGATATGTTGATGTGAATAATGGGACATTTTATGATGTTTTATGTTTTCCCTCATTATCCATCAATCTCATATTTGTTCATCAGATCACTCACATTGGTTTAGCAAGAGATTTTAGTTCACACCTAGTTCAATCATTATAGAGAAGTAAACAGTAACTCCATTATTGAATTTGGGAAATAAAATCACCAGTAATGATCGTATAATTTCTCATAATTTTCACTTGTTCAAAACTCTACTACACTTATCACTCATTCACATGGGGTGAGTAAATTATGGCATGAGCAATTTGGCCATCTCAATTATCATTACCTATAATAACCCAGTATTCATGACGTGGTTTTAGCTTTTACATGAGTCAAGTATTTTCATAGAGTTTTCTAAGGTTTCATGCTTGGTAAACATCTTGAAGAGAATATGATAAATCTAAATAACAAATAAAATAGATATTGGATCTTATCTAAAGTGACATTATTAGTCCATTTTCAGACCTTCATTCAATAGAACTAAATACATGCTTACTTTCATCAATGAATTTTTGAGGTTTACTTGGGTGTATTTTCTTAAGAATAAATAATAGGTCTTTGATGAATTTTTGGACTTTAAGGTGTTTGTATAAATGTAGTTAGGTAAATCCATCAATAATTTATGCACCAATAATGGTGATGAGTATGTCAATGTCCATTTTGATTTTTTTTCACTTCATATGGGATTGTATTAGAACTTACAAATCTATATAGTACTAAGAAGAATATTGTTGTAAGTTGAAAAAACATGTCCTCGAGAGAAATGGAAAATTATATGCTACACTCCAAGTATCTTTCACCTTAGTATTTAGTTGAGGCCATCAAATGTGCTTTTTATATTGAGAATTAAGTTCCTCAAAAAAAAATTTAAAGGAATCACTCCATTTGAAACATGAACTAGTTAGAGACCCACCATGAACCACTTCCAAGTGTTCTAATCTCTTGTTATGGCCTACATTATGAAGAATAAACATAAAGCAATGAAGTCTTAGATTCAACCTTGCATCTCGGTTGGATATCCTAAGGGTATTAAGGGATACAAGTTTCTCTAGAACATAATGCATGAGTTGTTCATTGAGATAAATGTGTATTTTTAGCATGTTCTTTTAGATTATACACATAACACTCCTCGTTATTCCTTAAATGCACTGGGATTTAATGATAATTTTGATGATTTAAATTCACATGAGTAAGATCTATATAATCCTAATTCTTCTTCTGGTTATAATTATGAGAGTAGTGACCAGGGATCACCTCCTCCTCTCATATATTTAGATGATGAATAACCTCCTCCTAATTCTCTCAAAATTAGAATTTTTTGGGATTTATAGACACTACAAAGTGTTAAGCATTACGTTAGATATCCATCAGACACCTAGTGAACATGCTCAAAATTACAGGATGTTCCACATGCCTTCATTGTAGCTTATTTTGATCCATAGTTTTCTATGAGGTATTAGATACTCTTGAGTGGGATACTAATATGGAAGAAGATTTTTTTTTTTGATAAGGAATAAGACTTGGGATTTATTCCATCTTCCTAAGGGAAGGAAACTTGTCCTATATAGGTGGATCTATAAAAAAAATTGTAGCAGATGGGTTTATAGAGAATTTCAAAGCATGTTTAGTAGCAAATGGTTTTATTAGGAAACATAAATTTAATATAGTGAGACATTCACCCCAAATGACAAATTGAATTCAATATAACTCACTCCCACCATTATCACCACACATCGTTGAGTTATTCATCAAATGGATGTGAAGAGTGCCTTTATTTAAGGTGACATCAAAGAGAAAATATAGATGGAACAACAACAAGGATTTGTAGACTAGAGAAAATATATATATGGGCTTAAAAACTCTCCTCAATATTTGTATGCCAATATGGACTATTTTATTCTTACATTTGGGTTCGAAACATACTGTTTAGTGGGATAATACTATGGAAGAATATTTTGGTTCCTTTCTAAATATTAACACTTAGGATTTTATCTATCTTCATAAGGGAATAAAACTTGATCGATGTAGGTGCATTTATCAAGCAAAATTTGTAGTAGATGGGTCTGTATAATTTCTTAAAGCATGTTGGGTAGAAAAGGGTTTTATAAGGTACATTACATTGCATATATCAAGATATTCACCTCCATTAACAAAATAAACTCAATCAAACTGACTCTCTTCAATCCTACAACACAATACTAAGATGTTCATCAAATTGATGTGAATAGTTATTTTATTCATTGTGACCTCAAAGAGAATATATACACAAAGTGACAATAAGGGTTTTTGAAATACTACTTTATTTTTAAACTTCATAAATCTATATATGGCCTCAAAAATTCTCCTCAAGATTTGTATGACAATAAGGAATTTTTTCATCTTTCATTTGGTTTCACCAATTCCATTATGCTCCAAATTTGTACATTTTATATTAAGATGATTCACTATTAGTTTTGGTTCTCTATGTGGATGACCTATTGATCATAAGGAAGTCTTTATCTATGATCATAACAATGAAAACTACTTGTCTATTATATTTTCAATGAAAGACTTGGGGGGCTTGTTGCACTACTTACATGGGATTGAAATTTCTTAGTTTGACTCTAGGATCACTGTTTCACAATATAAGTTTGCTATTCATTTGCTTGCATAGTTTAACTTGGTTAACTATAAACTAGATCTGACTCCCTTTCTATCTGGTGTGAATCTCGAGGTTGTTTTTCTATCTCCTTTGGTTGATGCTACCATATATCAAAAAAATGTTGGTATTATAATATATCTTATACACATTATACCTAAAATTTTATATACAGTGGGCATGGTCTTTATATTTATGTAGGAACCAAATGAGTGTCACTAGAAAGTAGCTAAGCATATTCTCCAATCTATTTATCATACTCTTAGTTTTTGGATTCACTATGGAATAACAATTAATAATGACTTGATTAGTTATACAGATTTAGATTAGGATAAAAGGAAAAACACTAAGAATAGTAAAAGATATTTAGTAAGAGACATATTCTAATGAAGAGAAAACACTAAGAATAGTAAGAGACATATTTTTACTATTCTTTGTTATTTTTTACTATTATAAAAAACACTATTATAATTTTTTAGTAATTTTTTAATTAATATAAAGACAATACTATTAAAAAATTACAATATAAAGACAATATTAATAGAAAACACTAAGAATAGTAAGAGAGATATTTTGATGAAGAGAAAAGACATAAAAGTAAAAACATTAATAATAATAAAAATAAGTCACAATCATCATGGGGAGGATATAATAGATAATAGTGGCATTCTAGTAGGAGGAATGACATAGGTTTGGTGCTAAGTTTTCACTATGTGAAGAAATCTACACACCAAAAGCCCAAATAAGCATGACATTTTTTACAACAATACACAGGTTGATTTTGATTGAACAATATTCTTATCTGAATTTTATCCTATGTTCTCCAAAATAGCTGAATTTAGTTTTATATTATTTATTAATTTTTTGAATAAGTCATTTTAAAACTTACACAATTAAATTTTTATCTAAGACTTTGCCCAAAAAATCATAGTTAATTTTAATAGGAGAAAATTGTAAACAAAACTATTCCAAAAATGTGTAAATATTTAAATATTTCTATCCTCTTAATTAAATAAAAATAATTTTTGAAAAGGGAGTTGTAAAATTCAATATTTAGTAATTTTTTGTCTTTTTATAATATTTTTTAAAAGATGGAATCTTTAAAATCTCAAAAATTGTAAAGCAATGTTTACTAAAAATTGGCAGCATTATCCAATTTTAGGTTTGTTTTAGTATTTAAAATAATCCTTATAAAATCCATTATATTTTTTGTGATTTCAATGTTTTCGTTAAAAACTAGGTAAAAATGGCTAATTTACAACATATGTTGTTGACATATTCTCATAAACTAGATGGCAAAAACACTAAGTAATGGAGTCATAGGATACTTATGATAAGTTAGTATAGGAACAATTTATAGATTGTTCTTAGTAAAGAGTCTAGACCAATTGACCAACTAGATGACTATGACAAACATCATCTTCAGGTCCTCATGTTATTAAAACTATCTGTGGTAGATAATTTCATTATAGAAATTAGAAATTATTTTAATGCCCCAGATATATGTAAACACCTTAAGATAAAGTATCATGCATTTGCATCTAGTACAGTTTTGTACTTGAAAAAACATTTATTTTCCACTAGGATGCAAAAAAATGATTCTATTTTTGAATATTTATTACAGTTGAAGGACATTTACGATCAATTTAAAGCATTGGGAAAACCTATATATGAGAAATATATCACTCCTCTAGTTATGCATAATTTATCATCTTCTTATGATTCTTTTATAAAATCACTACACATGATTCATGAAACTCAAACATTGGACTTTGAGAAGTTATCCACTCTTCTCATATAGAATGAATGATGGTAGGAACAGTCTATACTTTCAACCACTACATCTACAAAAGGTGATTTTGTATCAAAATAAAAGGCAAGGGTAAATGATTGATAAATAAATATTTTTCAAAGAATAATATAACTGATTCCAAGAAAACCATGCATAAATTCATTTTTGCAAGAAACTAAATCATTTTAAGAAAGATTGTAGAATGAGTAAAGATGATATTTCTAATTCAAATAAGAGATATAGATGAGATAATATAATAAAATAAGCAAAAGAAGAGTCATCTAATTAATTTATTTTTGTAGCAACACAAATCCAATAAAATGAGTCACAATGTAGTTATTTTTTACTCAGAAGCTTCACAACACTATATGTGTCACCGTGATTGATACATAAATTTTATTTAAGATAATAATAGTAATGAAACTATATCCTTGGGCTATGGATGGATAAATTATATTAAGGGTTGGAGGAATATACAAATGGTTTGGAATAATGAGAAAAAATATACATTTACTAATGTCAAACATGTACCCAATATGAATAACAACTTTTTGTCCATCAATGAAATAACCAAACATAAACAATTTGTGGTTAAGTTTGAGGGAAACAAATTTAATGCCACTAAACTCAATGATAAGCTTGTTATTATTGGTATAGGGTAAATGATATGTATAAACTTTTAAATCCAAAATAAGTAGAATATTTTGATTTTTGTAATAATTTTTTAGTTTAACACTCTCTAGCATGAGATGTATGGCCATTTGAGTTATCAATATTTAAACATTTTGAGTAAAACTAAAATGGAGCATCAAATCCCATCTATTCAAGAAAATAAAAATGTTTGTGAAGATTTTGAGTTGGGTAAAGAGGTTTCTCAACCATTTCATATTGGTAAATCATTCAGAGAAGACTATGTGTTGGATTTGGTACATGCATATATTTAGGGTACTATGAAAGCTAACACTATATCTTCTAACCTTTATTTCTTATTGATAGTTGATAATTTTTATCTTAAAATGTGGGTGTACTTTCTTAAGAATAAATCTATGTTTTTTATAATTTTGTGGCATGGAAAACACTAATTGAGAATCATACAATTACAAAGGTCAAGACATTATGGTTAGATAATGGTGGAGAATTTGTCTCCAAGTAGTTCAAAGCATACTACACAAAAGGAAGGTATACACATGAAGTTTACTAATCATCACAATCCAAAAGAAAATGGAGTAGTGGAAATGAGGAACCTAACTATTATGGAGATGTTTTAGTGTGTGGTGAAAATCTTGAATGTACCCTTTCAATACTGGGCATAAGTTGTCAAAACTATAGTGTTCATATTGAATGGGAGTCCTTATAAATTTGTTTATGACATTACTCCTGAAGAAGTATGGTTATGAATAAAACCTATTGTAAGTCATTTTTGTAATTTTTGTTGTAGTACTTTATAATTTATCCCTAAATTTAAAATAAGTGGTTTAGATGCCAAAAGTAGAAAAGTACATATTTTTTGGATAAAGTGTGAATTCTAAAGCATATATGTTATTAGATATATATTCAAATCAAATAATTATGCATACCAATGTCAAAATAGATGAGAAAAATACCTATTTATATAGATACGGTAAACCTACATATACTGGTAATTTTTTTATTCCTACTGATTAATGTGAAACAAGTTCTAGTGCTAAAATGGAGGACCTAAAAATGCAAACACCAAAATTGTATTATTATATGGGAAGTCCTAGTGTCACAAGAGAGGAATCCACAAGTCATCACAAATAACATAAATATTAATATAACATAATTTAGGATATTCAATAAGAGGATATTAAAGTTTCTTTGGAGGGTAGATCCACAAGGTTAGGGAAATAAGTGGTACATAATTTGAGCAGGTAAATTTTTATCTCAATACCAATGTTTCACAAATCTTTGATTGTAATACGTATACATATTCTAAATGGAAGTTAGAATGGGGATCGACCATGAAAGTGGAGTATGTTTCACTTATTAAAAATGGTACTTGGGTTTTATCTGAGCTACCCCAAGGTAATAAATCCATTGGTTATAAATGGATTTATAAGGTAAAATGTAAATGAGATGGCTAATTATAAAAATATAAAGCTCATATTTTTTACAAAATGGTATGCACAAGAAGGGTAATTAGATTATGAATAAATATTTGATTTTATAGTTAAAATTTTAATATTCAAAGTGGTTATATCTATTATAACTCATTTTGGTTAATAGGGCTTTAAGATGGATGTGAAAACAATTTTTATGAATGGAGACTTAAAGGAGGAAGTGTATATGGAAAAAACACATGGATTTCAGATTCTTGGTAAAAAAACATCGAGTTTGCACATTAATGAAGTCCTTGTATGGAATTAAAAAGCCTCTTGAATCTTGTTATTTAAAAATTAACAAGTATCTTAGAGAGTCTAGTTTTAAAATATGTGATGCAAAATTTAATCTCAATGTTTAGACATTTGATGATGATATAATACTTATAGTTTTATATGTTGATGATCTTTCCCTCATTTCAATTAATAATGATTTGATTAATTAGGTGAAAGTTGACATTTATAATGTGTTTGAAATGACTAATCTAGGCATGCCTCAATATTGTTTAGGTGTGGATTTTGTGCAATATTACATTAATGGGCACTTTAATTTTGTATATAAAATAATATTTTCCAAATATTTAGTACATAAATTTAGAATGAATGATTTTAAACTAGCAACTACACATATGGAAGTTAGCACAAAAATCTCAACTAATATTAATTCACCACCTGTCATTGAAATAATGCTTGAGTAATTAGTAGGTAGTTTGATTATCTTACTAAGAGTAAACCTTATTTATGTTTTGCAATAAGTTATCTCTCTCACTTTAGGGCCAAACCAAATGAATAACACTAAAAAGTTGTAAAGCGTGTTATTAGATGTGTCAGATGTATTGTTGACTTTGGGATTATGTATAAAACATTTATTTAATTTTTTATAATATGATATATTGATTCATATTGGGCAAGATACATTGATTCTATAAATTATGCAATAGGTTATATATTCGCTCTTAGTTCAGGAGCATTTTCATGGCAGAGTAAGATTGAAAATATAGTATCATTGTCTTCCACTAAAGTAGAGTATAAATCAATTATTAGTGTACGAAGAGAATCAATATGGATTCCATGAGTATTAGAGGATCTTGAACATGGTTTATCAGGCACCTAATCCTATCTACTATGATAACCATAGTGTTATAAAGATGGTGAATAATCTAGTATTTCATGATAGGATAAATCACATTGAAGTTCACCATCACTACATATGATATTTTCCTTCTAATTTATACATGTCTTTATTATTGTCCTGCCTCTGAGCAACCAATCGATATGATGATAAAAACTTTATGTAAAGAAAAATTTGTAAAATTTTGAGAGAAACTTAGACATATTTTAGGTTCAATCATTTAGGGAGGGTATTAAAATAATAATTGGAATAATCATGTTAGGTTATTACATATTTGAATGCATTTTTATAACCGATATTGTTATTCAGTTACATAGGTTTTCTATTTTTGTATTTCCATCAACTCTTTGTTAAACCTACCTCCTTATTTTTAGGTGCTTTTTGTTTACCTATATATTAATATATCTTCATGTTGAATAAAAATCACATGGTATGGCTTCTTCTCATTCTTATGTTATTTTATTATTTTAAACCAAAGCATAATCCATATCTATATGAATTCATTCCTCCATTAATGGACCAAGCATATTGATATTCACATGCATTTCATTTAGGATCCCATCCATGATAAATTCATTGATCTATGCTAGATCAAAACAATGAATAAAATTGTTGATGTATTCACCAAACCCTTCATTGAGAGCAAGTAACCATTTTGTGTGCTCTTTTTGGAGTTCATGGATCTCTAACCTCTTCGTCTTGTATGAGATTATCTCTATGTACATGGGTAACTTACCAAGCCTTTATGTCAATACCGAATTATTATACCCATTTAATATATTCTTACGGTGGTTATTAATGTAGGTTTTTTAAGGCTATGTTGTTTTACTTACATGGTCTAATCAACTTGGTTAGGTTAATAAAAGGTCATTATAGAAAATTTAGTTTAAGTCATTTTATAATTGTGAGTTTAGTCAAATAATTTTTTGGGTAACCTAATTCCTCAATATATAATATACCATCCTAATTACATTTTGAATAATGAAGGAATGAATGATTTTAATACAACTTTATGGTGTTGGAGACAAGCTTGTTCATTTTTTATTTTTTCTTCCAATTTTACTAATCCATACACACTCAATTTCATGCATTCGACTCTACCTAGTCCAATCCTTTATTATGAGCTACTCTAACAAGTAGAAATACATTTGTGGTCAATAATACATAATCATTTCCTACTCCTAAGAGAAAACATGATATTTTATCATCTTAATTTACATAATGGCACTAAATATTGAAAATTAGGTCAAAGAAGTTCATTTGAAATGCATTATTTTATAATGGATTAAAAAACTACCCCAATTTCCTCATTAATTTTTGTTATATTTTTCTAACTAAACTAATGATTTTATTATAAAATTTAGTTTTTATGAGAACATTTCTCAAAATAATCACTCTTGTTTCATAAGATTCACTTTATAAACATAGGCATTACCATAACTTATCAAAATAAATGTTTTTCAAATCTTATACTCATTTTAGTATGTTCCTAAGAGTCTATAGGTTTAGTTAAATCATCCCAAGATGAAAGAATAACACTTAAATATATTCATATAATTCAAAATCAACTCAAGAAACACAAACTAAGTAGAAAATTTTAGTACGATGGCATTTATTTTTCAAACATATTTATAAAATTTAGGAATCATTATTGGTAAAACCATATTTTTTCACCATTATGAAGTTAAATATAAAATTTGATGACAAGGTATGGTCCAAAAGCAACAAATTCACATCATGTCTCAAATAAAGGTTATGGGATGTTTCACAAATGTTATCATAGAAACCATAACCTCAATCAAGTATAATTATGCCCATCCATATCAAATCATGTTAATATGCAACAAATGCATATACATACTATGATACTACATATTGTTGATAATAGTAAAATGTATATTAAGTGTCTAAAATATAAATATCTATCAATGAATTCAAGAAGAAAACTTTTGTTAATCTAAACTTTCAAGAAATATAAAGAAATAATCTTAATTTTTTTAACACCTTCCACCTACATTTTATGGTACTTGTTAACATATGCATAAAATATATATAATTTAAATAATACAAATGAATTCATCAAAATAAAATAATACTAACCCATGAACCCTTCCATGGACATGTTATTCAAGACAAATACATCCAATTATAATCATGATATCCTATCATGAGTTTATAATATGTGTAATAATTATTGAAATGGAACCAACATGGTTCCTTACACCACCCCAATTTCCTCTTTTGATCCACATAATCATTTATAAATGTGAATGTATCATAATGATGATAATAATGGAACAAACATGCATCCATTTATGGCCCCATATTCCTCTTCAAGTCCATATAGTAATATAACATAAAGTGAAGTGAGTATGAAACCCATTGGGCCCCAAGCTTCACATTATTTACGTCTTTATAATGTTTACTTTTATTATATATAATAATACATAAATATATTAGGTATGTGGCTTAACAATCATGAATACTATGTTTAGTTCCTAATAGTACCAACAACTAATCTCCTAGAATGTTAGGTTTCTCTTTACATTGTAGTGGTACACTCAATTTCAACATCCATACATGTCATTATAGTAACACCCAATAACACATAATAAATATGATAGTGTAACTATGATGATAATCCTACATGGATCATCTAATGACAACTTAAATAACATAATGGTTAAGCCATATTAAATTAAATCACGTATTTAAATGTTTATCATAATAATCAAGGTCAAAATATGTAGATATATGACGATAAATAACCATACAAAATAATTATAATCAATTCATTCCGTAACACATTCATGTCAACTCATGTACCTTTATTAGTCTATCAACAATGAATATATCTTAATATTATTATGTTAATGATAATGAAAATTTTAATTTAATCAACTAATTTAAATTATAAGCTACATTTAATCATGAATTCAATAAACTGCATATAACACACTATCACAATGAACATATCCCAAAAAAACCTCATAACCAAAATAATGGATACACATATTTAATGCCATTAATAAGGAAAAATAATTGTCTCAATATACATTGTAAAATGGAATTTTAACACAAGAATCCATCAAATTTATGTGATAGAACATCCCATGCAATAAAATAATTATTGTGTGTCAAAGAATCTTACTACAAAAGACCAATATTGTTTTAAAAACTTGTAATTAACCACAACATCCACAAGCCACCAATGATACATAAGCAGGACACAACACATATATATCAATTACCTCTTTTATCATAGATTTTCTTAGTGTTATAAAAATCATATGGATGAATTTTCACGTTAAAAACCCACACAAATTTTATAATATATTTCCCAAAATAATAAATTAAATTAATAAGGATAATGTAACCATAGCTCATGATATTTCAACCTGTTTATGATACCACGTTTAAAACACACCAACATTACATACCAAAAATTAGACCCAACATTTTAGAAAATAAAAATAAATTCTTGTATTAATAATGTGGTATCTCTTTAAGGAATGAAGTTTGGCACTTAAATTAGATATAAAAATTCCATAGCAATGATCGAAATCTAATTTCCATAGAATGCAAGATCATTTAATGTAATGACTTATCATTATATTGTTGCACTTCAAACATCATTGGGTGACCTTTCAGTAATAATTGTTAGCAAGTGTGATAGAGTCATTCCTATTCGCGAGATGGTTAGCGATTTTCATATGCACCAAATTCAAGGAAGGATTGATCCAATAATCATTCGTAGTACCTTTAATAATGAGGCATGAAAACATAATTATGCATAGAAGTAACATTACTATTATGATCCCTAATAATATATAATGATATCTCCTCTAAGTATAATTAATATTTTGATTCAGTTGATATTAAGATGTCTCGTAACCATTATCATTAGGTCAACAACATAAATCAAGCCTAAGTTCAAAAATAAAAATCTCAATCAAATGTAACCACGTTTCGGATTTGTTATTAATTTACGGACATAAGGTTGCAGAGTCTTTTCTGTAACAAAATAAGTATAACAACATTTTCAAAGAAATTCCAATTTATTATGGACATTATCAAGAGGTAAAAAATTAATGGGAACATCATTACATTCTTTGTTGTTTCTTAATTTTGTTTCTATTTCCAATCACACCCTAATCATTAGTTCAAAAATATTTTCATCATACTCAAGGGATCTTTATCAAATCAAGAAAAGTGGTTAAACTTCATCAAATTTATATATTAATAGATGGAAGTCATATCTCATTAAGTTCCTTCATCCTTTGGAAGTAGAAAGTTTCAGACTTTACTATTGTTTAGTCATACATATTTAGAGGCATAAACAGACAATTCAGGAAACATAATATAGCCATATCAAGTATGTGCCTACAACCTAAATTACCATTCAATCATCCATGGACTAGGGTTTCGGACTTAAGTCATATAGTTTTTCAAAAATTAATAACTCTGGGCCTTGGCATAGGTTATCCAATCATAAGATTGATAATTTTTAAGATATATTGGGAAATAATATTATTAAATTTTACATAAATATTTTTTAACATCAGAAAGGCATATATGTACTATAAAAATATGAATTATGTCCATATGATAAAAATTATTCACAAAGGAAGGTATTTTTTAACATTGCACAAGCATGATTATTCTTTCACACATAAAATAAAGTCATCATGATATAAAAATAAATTTGATTCTTTAATCTTAATGATCAATATTAACCATGCACTAAAACTGTCATGAAAATCACATCAACATAATGTTGGCAATTTATTTCCTAGAAGCTACCATAATCAAGATGGAATGTGTACAAAAGTATAATTATTTATAATTTGAAAGATAATAATAAACATATGTCAATATATCATTTTAATTAGTGAATATATTTTATAAATAAAAATAGATTATATTTTTGTCAAACTAAATTAATAATTTTTAAATAAATTTTTGATGATGTTTTCAACATGACAATATACAATATTTTGTAGTTTAAAAAATAAATCACAATTTTATATTATACTCACATTATAATGATAATATAACACATTGATATGACCCACATTCACATTAAATCATTTACCAGTTATTTCATTAAAACATAATAACTAGTAATCTTTTCCAATCAAAATTTATTATTTATTTTAAAATGATAATAATACAACCACATGGTGATATCCCAACTAACTTTTCTATGGTGGTCTCTTTAGTGAATATAAGATTCTCTATATTAATTGTTTTAGAAAGCATTTCATATTTTTACAATGATAAATTTTTGCCTTGTATTATACTACAATAATATTATTAATATTAATCATTTTATCGACCATGCCATTAAATATCTTGGTAACTTTCAAGGGTCCAATACTAAATCATCGTAACATGGATCTAAATTGCAAATTTTTTATTCTTGAGATGTATTTTTATTTAATTATTTAACATAAAAACAACCACTAAATATTTACAAAATAGGTTTATTTCAATGGCCCTGTAGGAATTTAGGGATTTTTATTGGCATCTTTAAATATAAAATTCATTTTTCCTTCAAGAATATAAAAGCTTATAAAAGAAAGGAAAAAAACAAAAAAAAAAACACTTTATGATAAAATGAAATATTCCAATATTAAAAATAATTTTTACACATATAACTCCAATATTCATGTTATAGTTATCTCTTCATTTTAAACTTGGAATTTAAGTGGTATTTGCTAAATCAATTACTCGCTTGAGAGGTACCAAGTCAAACTTATGATAACATCAAGAAAAAATAAACCAATAATCAAGGTCTTTAATTTCATGGTCATAATTAGAACCTAATATTATTTTTGATTCATATTGAGTTTTATTTTAAAACTAATATCTTAGGAAGAGCTCATCATTTAGTATTTCCTATTTGGCAATAATATTTTGCATAATTTTCAATGGCAGATGTAGGTTTATATCCTATCTTATTGATTGATAGATAAATCTTTCTTATTTAATTAGTGACCTTTTAAAATTTATGTAGAAGCTAATGTTTAGTCATGTATCATAATTTAAAACTAACATATATTATGATGTTTGGATGGAAAATCTATCAAGTCAAAAATATCTTACATTTTTGTATTGTTATATCTAAATATGTTTTATAAATATATTTATATTGTTCTATTTATATATGGTGTATATATGGAATATCTATGGAGCTTATATGTATAAGCACATCTGGTCGTTAGGTAATTATGTTCATCTCATTTAAATTAATATGGATATAAACCATTAAATTCATTTGATAGCATTACACATATAAATTCAACAAGAAATTAATTCCACTTCACCACAATGAGATTTATTCACAATATCAAGTTTAAAGAAGGAAAATTTAAATGAGAATTTAATATTTCTAAAATAGTGAGAACATTTTTAAGAAAATAAAATAGGTAACCATTATTAACCTAAAGTATACAACATTTCATTAAAAATATATTCACAAAATAAACAAAAACCATATAGAATATACATGCCTAAATAAATTGGAGTATATATGGAGCATATATATATAGGCACATTTGGTCATTAGGTAATTATGTTCATCACATTTAAATCACCATGAATATGAACCATCAAATTCATTTGATGTCATTGTACATATAAATTCAACAAAAAATTAATTCCATTTCACCACAATGAAATTTATTCATAATATCAAATTTAAAGAAGAGACATCTAAATAAGAATTTAATATTTTTAAAATAATAAAAACATTTAAAATATATATATATATATATATTAGACAACTATTATTAACCTTAAAGTATACAACATTTCATTAAAAACATATTCACAAAATAAATAAAAATCAAATAGACTACACATGCCTAAATAAATTGGAATATCGCCCACCTACCTAGCCCAGCCCATCCCCTCCCCTCCTCTCCCATAAAATTAGAAGTGCACTCTCCTGATTATGCTCACTTATGCATAGCTTTCACCATGTATCCACGTGATATGTTTTTCAGCAAACCATAATGCCCCATAGTTATGCTTTTTCCACAACCATTTCTATAAATAAATTAAATTCTCACAATCCATCCCTACAATTAAAATCTCATATAATTTCCTTCGATTATACATCCCAAGGATCAAATAATATTATATAGTTTCAAGGGATGATTTCTCAAGGATAGAATTTTTTTTTTTTTTGGGCTAGGCTTTAAAGGCAACTTGACAACTCTTAAATATTATAAGATGGTTTAGAAGTAGTCAGTGACCAAAACTGAAATCCACGTAGTCTTCATTTTGGGGTCGCATGGGTTCGGGGGTGGGAGTTGAACACAACTATTAAAAGACAGAGTCTTCAAACAATAGCACTTTGGCCACGTGAGCAGAGGGTCCATGTCGGAGTAGTGTTACGTCGAAAATCATAATGAATAAAACAGCGATTCAATTTTACTTTAGTTGGGGGACGCGTGGTAGAATTGTGGAGACTGTAGGTCAATCTGCAACTTTGACCGAGTTTCAAAAGAGAGACAAAAGCCCGCCGGGGATTTCAATGGTAAAAACACATTCCAAAAGCACTTGTGAAAAAGATAAGATTCAAATTGTTTGTAGGTTTCTGGATCTCGATGGAAAGGAAAGGGCGTCGCTTTGTGGAAGAGAGTGGGCCTGTGGAAAGTACTCGGCAGAATTATCAATGCCAACTACATATTTGAAATATTTCAAATAGCAAAACGCATATTAGAATCCCAAACCCGCTTGTCATAGAAAGTAAAAGGGGTCAATGGCGGAGATATGGAGACTAGACGCAACTTGGCAAGTTTGCTATCTTGCAAGTTGCACATTGACTTCCTAATACCAACGAGGAAGTAGATGGAGGAGATATTCAGCGGGGATGGAACTCAGGAAAGCAAGTTTGCTAATTGCAAATTGATTATCAATTTCCCAATCTCACCTCATAACCAGTTGACCAAAAAGGCTTGCGAATTTCAAAAGGGGAATTCAAAAGACAAGAGAGTCTTGACACGTGCCAACAGAAAGTCCAGTGTTGTCCTAGGGGTAAGGAAGGGAATGTTCCAAATGCTATTTGATTGGTTTGATCAATGCAAATGGGAATTGTCATTGGTCCTTCTCTGCTGCAGTAGCTTGTAGGCAATTTATCTTCACTAAGGAGTTGAAATATTTTTTGTGATACTATGCCCATGCATGTCATGGAATAGACAAGGAGGGTAGACCGGTTCATATTGAAAATTTTGGGAAAGTTGATCCGAATAGGGTCATGCATATTGCAACCACTGAATGATACATGAGTTACCATCTGCAGGGGTTTGATAGTGCTTTCAACAAGAGGAAAGTGTCCTGGTTGTTCTTTCGTAGGTTAAAATCATGTGAACTCAATGGCAATAGTGTTGGACATGCAAGGTGTGGGTTTTAGGAACTTTAACAAGAATACAAAAAATATTATCACTCAAATAAAAAAGAGTGGTGCGGATAAACCTTGCATAGCATATTTTTCATCAATGGCAGTCTTGGTTTCAATTTTTTTTAGTTTGGTGTTAAATGTTTTATTTATCCAAAGGTAACTTCTAAGATACATGTCTTTTGAAGTAAATATCAGAGAATTTTTTGGGGGTGATTGATTAACCTAGGTACTTGTAATTTTGGGGCAACATGTACCTATGTTTATGGAGGTGCATGCCTTAGCCCTAATAACAGGTTAAAAGAAAAGTGTTTGCAGTATTGACTACAAGGGATGCAAGTTACATAGGCATGGGATCATGTTGTTTTGTGTTGAGGCCTGAAACACATTGATTTATTTTGTCAAAATGGAGTGGTATTTGAAAAGAATCACAGGACTATTTGATCAAATGGGAGATGAGGGACCATCTTTGGTTATTTCCTTTGCGTAAGGTTCTCTTTATTGATGTTAAATTACTTAAAGGATCTAAGGATAAAGGTGTGCAATAATGCTGATGTTGAAGGAGTTTACACTTTAGTCATGGCATTTGCTGATTATAGAGGTCGAGGAGTTGTTGTATAGAGTGTTATTCCTAGGATTCATCAATATGATGAAGTTGATTCTCTTATCTTTGGTTATGATTGACAATAACAATGGGATTTGGTAGGATGTCTTTTGGAAACATAGAGATTGAAGAATATATAGAAATTGTTGTGTTTTTCTTGGTATTATAGTTTTCCTCAGGTGTCTTACAAATCTTTCAGTTACTTCTCCTAGATCAGCTGGCATTAGAACTAGTGATTGATGGCTCTATAAATCAAGCGAAGATGGTACCCTTGATGTTATGTGAAGCATGCAGTACACTTTCACTTACAATAGTGGCATTAGATAAGTGTTTGAGCAATATATTAGTCACAATTGTAAATGGTATTCCAACCAAGAAGTGGGAGGAAAGAATACATTAAGGGTTTCATCCTGGCCATGCAAGTATTATCATTCAATTTGGATCAGATTGGAATGGAGTTAGGTGGAAGGTCAAGAATTCACAGGTTTCATAAGTTACATTTGAGGCTCCAAAGTCCCCGAGAGATTTTGGTGGGAGATGCAACTTGCAAATTACACTTCATAAAAATTTAACTTAAAAAGTGTAGTCAACTCTCCCATTCCTATCAACCAAAGCAAATGGAGGAAAAAGTCAACTCATGTGGATCTTCACAGAGATTTTCAAAAAGATTGCAATTTTGCATATTTACAAGTCTTCAAGTTGTAAATAGCACTTGAACATGAGGTCCTAGATCAAAGAAAAAAATTTCCAAGCCAATTGCAATTTTACATTTGGTAAATTGCATTTGAAGTTCCAAGTTCCCTAATGGAAATTTTTAGTGGAATTGCACATGCAATTTGAATGTTACAATTTGAAATTGGAGTTCCCAATTCCTTGTAGGAACTTTTAAGAAGTCAACTACAAATTACAAGTTGCTATTTGCACATGGAGTTCCCAGTTCCCTGAAAGAAATTTTGAGGGGAACTTCAACTCAAAATTGCAAGTTGTAAATTTGAAAGTTATAATTTACACTTGGAGTTCCCAATTTCGTGTGGGAACTTTTTAGGGTAACTGGAACTATGAATTGCGAGTTGTCAATTTGCAAGTTGCAAATGTGTAGCTAAGTTTTCGATTTCCCCAAAATAAAGAAAATGCAAAATTGCAAATGGGACCTAGATTTCCCCATAAGGTTAAAAAGTGAAAATTAATGCACATATGCATTAAAAAAGTTGGCAGTAACCCTAAAAGTCAAAATGTGAAAAAATCAAAGTGTTGAAAAGTATATTGGAGCCAAAAAGAAAAAAAAGGTAAAAAATAACTTAAGCCTTGCATTTTTCCAAATGCTTTGCGTGTTAGAACAACTCCATGGGAGAAATATTGCAGGTCTAAAAGATCAAGATGGGGCATTCCAAATGTCCATGGATCTAGAGTGTTCAAATGCCTTGATTCAAAGGTAAGGATGTTCTTTACCATGCATAAAAGGAAGTGCAATTATCCAAGAAGATTCCAGATTTGTAAATGAGTGGTCAAAGGCATGTCTAGATAGTTGCATAAGAAGTCAAAGGGTTTGTTAATCTCTAAAATTAATATTCACCTTCAAGCTCATATGAAATGCATTTCTAGCCAAAAAATCAAAGTGTTTGTTTCAAATCTTCATCATTACATGTAGAGGTAGTTACAAGAATGATTTTCCTTCCAAAGGCATAAGGATTCTAGGTGTGGCAATGAGCATATTCCATCTAGGAGCATCTTAGTAGAACTTTGAGCACTAATTGGAAGTTTTAAATATTACAAATTACAACATGTATTCATATATTGTAAAGTGGTGAGAAATTGTATAAAAAGAGGGTTTGTCCTCTTTTTCAAGGTTGTTCATTGTTAGTTTTTTCAAATTCTATGCTCTTCCAAATTTTAATATCCATTGTTGTGTGTGAGTTTTGTCTCTCTTGTTAAGGTGGTTTCAGTTGTATAGCCATTATCAAGATATGAGACCATTGTAATATGTCTCCCCTATACAATAAGGAACAAACTCACCATGCTTGTCCCTATGGCAACATTTTGAAACACTAATGTGTATAAAAGTTTCTTTCAAGATAATGAAAAATACTTGTGGTTTTTACTCCTTCCTATTGATGAAATACAATGATAATTTTTTCTAGTTCTATTGATTGTATATCTTTCTTTATGATTATTATTGGTTGTCATGTTGACCACATATATAGGTTATAAACCCCTTTTTATAGTGACATTTTGAAATGTGTTGTTGAATACCTCTTAAGGGCATCCTAGGTTTATGGATTTGGTAGGAAAAAGTATTTAAAATTTTAGCTATAGTGTATGTTGTAGGGTTTCAATAATCATTTGGATATTTGCATTGTATTGGCACCAATAAATGCAAGTCACTCATGGTAGTTCCCTTTAAATTATATTTCAATTTTTTTACATCTTTGCAAGTAAGTGATGTCATGAATGTTAAAATAATCCCTACTATATGAAAACTACTAGCACACCACTCTTTTTTATAACTACCAAACTCATCCTACCCTATGCTACCATGCAAATAATATAATTGTTGCATATTTTAATTGTTATTTTCTTGCATATGCATGAATGTTTCATACTTAAAATTTATATGTCCTTTTTGCTTTGAAGCTCAACATTGGAATCTCTCATTTTACCCCTATTATTTAAAATTTATTAGTAAATGAAGGTTGCATTCATATCCTTATTTTTCTACAATATCTTGAGTTGTAATTACAACCTTTTTACATTTCATGTGATGACCCTTCCTAGATGGAGTGTCTAAATTTGGTTATGCCTTGGATGACACTCTACTAGGGACATGCTAGGAAATGAAATATTTTGTAATTTAACATATGTTTAATTTTTTATAAAGAGCTAATTATTTGTCATGTTTAAAGGTTGTTTTCCCCATTTGAACATGAATCTAAAATTTTTCAATATCTTTTCTTTCATACATCATCACTAATTTCTGTGAGATATGGTTCTAGTATGTATCACTACATATTTATAAATTTTTATATTCTAGAAGTTTTCTTCAAGTGGTAACTCCAAAACATCATCTAGTTTCAAAGAAAGATCAGTGCCCATTTTGAACAACTTCAGCTTTGAGTGTTCTTTTGCTTTGAAGGCTAGAAGGACTGAGGCCATCCTTCAAAACTGACTCATCAAAGCAACTTATCTCACCCTTAAGTATTCATCATATAATAATTAGACAAGATTGGGAATTGATTAAAGGATAAAGTTCAACTGCTAAGTAGTGTTTGGACTTCTAAGATTCTATTAAATCTAGACTTTTGTTTATTGAATTTCCTATTATTGAAATTTAGCATAGATATCTTATTAATTCAGAACCTTATAGTCCCATTTATTATAGAACACCTTCTCAACTAGATAAATCTCCTCCTAAGTTTGCTCCACCAAGTCCACCTCACTCAGCCCCTCATAGACCTTTCTCCATTGGTTCATGAACCTACCATTGAACCAATCATGAGGCATAGATATCAAGATGAGAATGAACAACTTGTATTCCACATTCTTAGATTTATAACTATCAATTTTGATTAAATGGAAGGGTAACCCAATGAAGTCTTGAATGAAGTAAGGAATTGCCTTCCTATGTTCCAAGGGAATAATTTAGTGATTGGTGATCAACACATGAGGAACATTTACATTAACATTAATGATTATGAGGTTGAGAAAGAGGATGTTTACATCAATTTGTTTGTACACATGATTGAAGAAGATGATCATGAGTCATTCAATTCCCTTCTTTATGGATCCATTGCTTTATGGGAAGAAATGAAGAACGTTTTCAAAATTTAGTATGGTGATAGGATGGATTGTAGGTTTCTCTTCAAAAAAATTGAAAACATTAAAAAGAACCCTAATGAGTGTGTATAGCAATTTTAACACAAGGTTCAATAAGACCATGATGAGACTGCCTAAAAATATTAGGCTAAGTGATACAATATGCTTGTTAAATATTATGATTCCTTTTAGAAGAAGGCTACATATTACTTAAGGGACAAGGTTCTCACTAACCTCAAATTGGAATTCATTCTATCCATACAAATTGAAAACAACATAAAGGCTATGGTAAATCCCATTGAAAAATGGGCTCATGTGAAGTTGGTTAATTTGGATAAAAAATTAGCCCATTATGGTAGCAAAACATCAAGAAACCATGAAAACCTTGGCCTCCACTATGAAGTAAATGTCTGAAAGTTGGCTAGGGATGATAAGGGGTTGCCTCATGGGTTTACAAGTCAGGAGAGAGCTCACAATTTAAATCAAGCATAAGGGAGGCCTATTTTCAATATTAGGGATAATGATAGAGGGAAAAGGCCTGGATGTGATAAAAGACATGATATAAATTACAGAAGAGGAGTTGGAAATGAAGTGTTTGATTGATAAAATGATAAAATGAATGATTTAAATTGTGATTTAGACATTGATTAGTGAGATGAATGCTTCCTTCTACATCCTCCATATGATACTGCTAAACCAATTGATGAAGATGTGGATGATCATGAGTCTACAAATGATGACCATGATATTTTCAATGTTGATTGTGAAATATCTTGAACTGAAATGACTACCTTTATAGAATTATTAAGTGCTAACATGGTTGATTAGTTTTGGAGTGCAATATGAAAGGTATTTGTCCCATCATCTAAATTTTCTTGTGACGTTAATATGACAAAAGCATATGAATATCTCAATCATGATTTTGAAAATTTACACTCCATGATGATTAATAAATATGATTGGGGAATTCCTTTAGATTAGGAAAAGTAATTGTTAATTAATATAAAATTTTCCTGAGACAAAGAATATACTTTGAGAAGTAGGCAACAAGGTGTTGCTTTTCATGAGACTACACTTATAAATTAAAGGGAAGATGATGCAATTAAGGAAATTAAGAAAACTACTATAGTCCCTAATCCTTCCAAATTACCACCTATTTCCCAAGATGATAAACAAAGAGTTGCCCCTACTAAGAAGAGAGTACCCTTACCAACTAGTATCCCTAAAGGTGTGAGTGATGCTAGAAATAACACACATTTGCAAAATTCTATAAAAATGCAAATTTATCATAGCATATTCCACTTCAAACTTTAAATGATTGCATCCTAGCTAAAGGTGTTGTCACCTTTCCATCTAATACTCCTCTTCCTTAGTATATCATGTGTGATATGGCTCAAGTTCTCATCCAACTTAAAATCATCATGCCACTTGTTGAATTATTACAAATACTTAAACATAGGAAAAGGGTACTTGAGTATTTGAAAGTTGTTGAGAATACAACTACAAATGATATGACTTCACCCCAAACACTCTTGGAAATTGATGAAGAATAAAATGAGGTTGTAGAACCACCCATAAAGGTTTATTTATAGATTACATTGGTATAATTTTAGTTGAATATTGATCTATTTTACATGACCATGGTGATCAATGGTATGATTGTTCACAATTGTATGTTTGATTTTGGAGCCTCTTACATTGTGATGCCCCTAGGTGTCTTAAATGAACTTGGAGTAAATATCACATCAAAATTTGGCAAGTGATATGACATGGAATCATGAAAGGTTTCAATTGTTGGATAAGTTTATGGTTCGGTAGTATAGTTGGTAGTGCATCTAGGTAAAAGTTTGAATATAGATTTGGTAATTGTGGATTGCCCACCTTTGTTAAGGGTGTTGATATAATGAAAATGGGTTGTGAACATGTGTGGAAGCATACAAATAGACCTTTTTTTATTCCACCTATGGTCATCTTTCATAGTGATTCGAAGATGTTCCATGTAATTGAAGATATGAAACATGCTCTTAAAGAAGTATTTTACATGGATGTTAAGTTGGGTGACTTCATTAGGAATGTGGATATTGTTGAGTAGATTGTTATTCTTTATGTTTGGTTTGAAAATGAAGGTGTTATTGGGATAATGTCATTTGACAAGGCTTGCTCCAATCTTAGAAATAAAGTTAGGGTTATATTGTATGTCCGTAATGATAAATGTTTTGAGTATATAATTGACATTGGTAATAATGAAGCACTACTTCTTGGCACTCACTTGATTATAATACAAATGCAATCTTACTTGTAGATAATAAAGAAGAAGTACCAAGATTTTTTGGCTTGGTCTTATCTATATTGGAACATATAAAAAAAGGATTTATTTCAATATATCATCCCATTACAGCCTAAAACCAATACTTTCAAGAAAGTGCAGAGATTGATTGACTTACTCTTGGCCACCAAATTAATGTAAAAGTTAGAGAAATTAAGGGATGATGAAATACAAGAGCCACTAGTTGATGGCTGATAATCAAAACATTTCATAGACTAATTCCATTTTTATGTATATTATTAAATAGTGTATAGCTTTGTTTATTTTTTGTTTCATTTCCCCTATTACATGGGCCTTATTTGTATATTTCCTATCATAATTTTTATCGTGTGTTAATTTTTACATTGTTATATATTTTTTTTGGATATGACCTTACTTTTTTGTGTTTCCATGGGTGTTCGCTATGAAATTGCTCATGTGTTGACACTGTGGCCTAATGGATTAACATCTGGTCTTCTTTTCTAGGGTTATTTACACACCCACATGGGGTGTGCATTCCTAAGTAAGATATAGTGTTGGTACGCAAAACTAAAATCCTCGTAGACTTAATTTTGGGTACATGTGGGTTCTCAGGTGGGATTTGAATGCAATAATTAAACTAAAATGTCTTTAAATAATAGCATATTGGCCAAGTAAGTAGAGAGTCCACATGAAAGGAGTGGCATGTGTAAATTCGCAATGAATAAAAAATGTTTCATTTTTTCTTTTCTTTGATGATGTGTGCAAGAATGGTGGAGATTGTAGGTCAATTTGCATCCTTGGCCAAGTTGTAAAAGAGAGACAAAATCCTATAGGGGATTTCTACGGGAACAAAACATGCTAAAAGCACTTGTTAAGAAGACAAGTTGCAAATTATTTTTAGGTTTTTTGGGTCCCATTGAAAAGGAAAGGGTTTTTATTTGTGTAAGAGAGTGGGCCCATGACAAGTACTTGGTAAAAATATCAATGCAAACAGCATATTTGCAATATTTTAAATTAAATAATGCATATTAAACTCTAAAACCCACCAGTTAAATCAAGTAAAAGGGGTTAATAGAAGAGATTTGGATCCCAAACATAACATGGAAAGTTTTATAACTTATAAGTTGTTTATTGACTTCTAAATCTTGATAAAGAAGCATATGGTGGAGATATTAAGTGAGGATACAACTCAGGAAATAAAGTTTTCTAATTGAAAATTGCTTCTCAATTTCCCTATCCTACCACATAACCACTTGACCAAAATATCCTATGGATTTCAAAAGGGGAATTCAATATTCATGACAGTCTTGACATGTGCCAATAGAAAGTCTAGTGGTAACCTAAGGGAAAGGAAGGGAACATTCCATATGTTACTTTATTGTTTAGACTAGTGTAAATGGGAGTTGTCATTGGTCCTTCTCTACTAAAGTAGCTTGTAGCTATTTTTACTTCACTAAGGAGTTGAAAGAAGTTTTCTACTAATATCCCCATGGATGTCATGGAATAAAGAAGGAGGGCATATAGGTTCTAATTGAAAAACTTAGGAAAGTTTATCCAAAAACGCTCATGAATATTGCAACCATTGAATGATATATGAGGTACCATGAATAGGGTTTGATAGTGCTTTGAAAAAGAAAACATTTCCCTACCTTTTCTTTCATAGCTGAGGGGCACTTGGAATCAATGCCAATATCATTGGATGTGCGAGGTGTGGGTTTTAATAACTTCAACAAGAATACATGAAATATTTTTTCTCAAATATAGAAGAGTGATGTGGATAAACCCTGAAAATCATATTTTTCATAAATGGTGGTCTTGGTTTAAAATTCATTTAGTCTTTTGTTAAAGGTTTTATTGAACCAAAGGCAAATTCTAAGATACATGTCTTAGGAAGTAAATATCAAAGCAATTTTTGGGGCCTAATGGTTCAAGCCATCTACTCAATTTTTTTTTTGGGGTACACGTACATATGTTGATGAATATAGATTTTTTAGTCCTAGTAAATGGTTAAAATAAAAGGGTTTGCATCAATAACTCCAATGGATACAAGTTACATAGGCATGGGATTTTGTTGTTATGTGTTAAGGTCTCAAACTCATTGGTTTATTTTGTTAAAATTGAGTATTGTTTGAAAAGAATCATAGGAATTTTTGATGAAATGAGAGATGAAGGAACATCTTAGGCTATGGATTTTGCATAATTGTCTCTTTGTTTATGTTAACTTGTTTAAAATATCTGAGGACAAAGGTGTGAAACAATGTAGATGTTGTAGGACATTACACTTTAGCCATGGCATTCACTAATTGTAGAGGTTGAGGGGTTGTTATACAAAGCATTATTCCTAGGATTATTCAATATGATGAAGTTTATTCTCTTCTCTATGGTTGTTATTGACAATAAAAGTCTATTTCGTAGGATGGCTTTTGGAAACATACACATTGAAGAATTCTTAGAAATTGTTGTGTTTTTTCTTGATGTTTTAGGGATCTTCGAGTGTCTTTCAAATCTTTTAGTTGCTGATCCTATATGAGTTAACATTATTGTTGTCCCCAAAAAATATCACTCATTTTTGGGACAACATTTGAACTATTTTGGTCTTACAGACCAAAATTGTCTCTTCCCTTTCCAAAATTTGTCCTTGGCATTCAAATTCCTTAGTTTTCAAGCTTCTCAAAAGTCTACAGACTCTGCAGGCTAGAATCTACAGACATTGCAGGCCAAGTTCAATGGGCTTCACATGTTCTGCATGTAGGTTCAACCAAAAGAATTAGTTTTTAACACTTGGTCATTTTCAAGATTGGTTCAGTGCCTTGGTTCAATCAAAAATCTCCATCGGCAAGCATCTAAGCAAAGAAGGCTTGAACCATTGAACCCCTTTGGTTCAAAGGTTTAATGAGTTCAAGGTTCAATAGGTTCAACGCTTTCAGTTCAATGATAGATTCAATCAAGGGAATGGTTCAATGGCTTGGTTCAACCAAGAGGTTCAATGCTTTGTTTCACCTAGGTGGTTCATCTGCTTTATTTCAATGCTTTGGTTCATCTTTTGGTTCAATCAAATGGTTCGCCAGTTGGTTCAAGGCTTCATTTGAACCATTGAACCAAAGCTTGGTTCAATGTCTTTTGGTTCAAAGGTGAGTTCAAACAAATGGTTCAAAGGCAAGTTCAAACAAATTCTTCAAAGGCTTTGTTTGAACCATTGAACCAAAGATTGGTTCAACGGTTGATTCAATGCTTTAGTTCATTCGATTGGTTCATCAGCTTGAACCATTTTGGTTCAAATCTTGGTTCATCAACTTGGTTCAACATTTGGTTCAACCAAGCGGTTCAATGCTTTCGTTCAATGTTTGGTTCAATCAAACGATTCATCGGCTTGGTTGAACCAAGCAGTTCACTATGATGGTTCAAAGGAGTGGTTCAATGCAAAAGTTCAAAGAGCCTCCTGAAGGACAAGTGCCCTTGTGGAGGGAACTTGGTCAACTAAACTACCCTTTGGAAGGGTTATTTTCAAAGAAGGCCACAACATTAATTCTTTCGAATTTTGTTAAAGGAATTCAAAAAAGACTAAGGCAAGAAGCAATTCCATCAAACTTTTTGTCTGAAGGAATTTGGGAAAGTAGCTGCGAGCATAAAGCCCAAAGAAAATTCCAAAGAAGCAAAGACTAAGGCAAACAGAAAAATTCCATGGACTTTTTGTCTGTGGGAAATGTCCATAGACTTTTTGTTCGCGGGAAATGTCCACTGACTTTTTGTCCATGGGAATTTGTCCTCAAAGAAATATCGGGGAAAATACCCATGGGAATTGTCTACAGGAAATATCTGTGGGAAATTTATGTGAAGACTCAAAGGAAAAGGCCACTAAAGGACCTCGAAGGGTAGGTGCCCTTATGGGGGACTCTCAATTGCAAACTTGAAGGATATTTCCCTGAAGCTGAAGGGTCACCTTCCCTTCAGGAAGATGTAAAACTAGAAAAGCCGAAGAAGAACCAAGGGGTGATGTGTCTGAAGATGTCAAATTTATGACAAAGAACTAGCCATGGAAAATGAAGTGACAGGTGCGCGAACATAAATTTTAAAGCTAATAAAATAGTCATTGATCCTTGTAATCTACAGACCCGAATGCATTCACAAGCTTTAAGGCTAGGACTAGCAGAAAGCGAGGAAGGAATAGAATAGCAAATTGAATCTAGGACATGATTCACTTAACAAGAAAAGGAGGAATGATGAAGAAGGATCAGATCACCAGGTGGACATTGGAAGTTTCAAACTTTCAATAGCATGACTTGTTTCTCTGCATTGAGAAAAACAAATGGATAGATGCCCCTGATTTCCAACCTGTCTTCCTAACAGTTTTCAATGCAACATGATGTGTTACTATTCTCGAGTCTTTCTTGAAGAGAATATATAAGGGACTATCTTTTATTGTAAATGGATTTCTTTTTTGACAATTAGAATGAAACTCTACCCAAATTGAAAGTCATTACTGAGACTTGGAGCTTAGATTGTTGATCAGATTTTGTTATTGGAATAAGAAAGCAAGTGATTTTTTAGACTTTGTGCTATGATATCTTTGTTGTTGAGGAAACTGTTCTTATGTCTTTTTCCTTAATATATTTTCTATTCCTTTAATTCAACAAGTAAGATTAGTGAAATTAGTTAGAAAGGTGTTCTGAAGAGTCAACTATGGAGAGACTTTGTGGTCCCATAATTGCCTTTAGTGTGTTTTCTTGTTATTTCTGTGTGAAAGACCTTGGGATGACTTTGTGCCCTCATTGTCCTTCATATCTTAGTCTTGAGCAATTCATGTGGAGATGTTGTATTACATCTTGATTTCTTGGTTACTACATCTTTAGTTACATTTTGCTATTACTACTAGGAGTACTCTTATGGCTGGCTAAATAGTACTTTTGAAAGAAGAGGAGTGATGTCTATCATTTCCCTTGAGTTTTTCCTTTGATCCTCATGAATCATCTCTAAAAAAAGAGAGATGGATGGTTTGTCCTACCCTTGAGTATTATTTTTTGTTTATATATATATATAGGGAACCTCCCCTTGATGAGAGGAGAGATTAGTCCCCTTTTGATTTGGTAAACCTACACTTTTAGATGACTAATATTCTTACTTTGGTTGATTAGACCTATTTTATTTATCGGTACACTGATCGACAAAATATTCAACCAACAATTTTTGGTGACTCCATTGGGGATATAAATAATTTTGTACAATTTGGAACCTCAAGTTTCAGATTGAAACATCACCTGTGTCTTACCCATTATTGTTATAACCCTTATCCATTATAGACTCTAGTGACTCCATTTCACATCTTACCCATTATCCATTTATAGCTTTACCATCTCCCTCCACATCTATTATTTTATCTAGTCTGCAAAACTAGAGCTGTTAGGAAAGAGTACATAGTTTAAAGCCTCACTGAAGCAAGGTCAATTCTTTTCCATTTTTGTTTCACAATCTGGTAGATTCAAGGTATACATGAATCCAAAGGGCTAAATGTATCATTGACCCTGTATTCGAGTTGGTATAGCAAAGTGATTTTGATTTGTTTCCTTCACCATCTCGTCTCTAACAAACCAAGAGCTTTCCTCCTACTAAAGTCAGATCTCCATTTCCAGACAAAGTATCTACTTCTACTATTGATAAAGCTTTGCCAATAATTACCCCTGTGAGATTTGTTATCCCTCCTTTTCATTATCCTATAATGGTAGTTCAAGGCCCCTGGGGTAATACTTTTGATCCTCTCAATCTTACTCCACCTCTACATGAGCTTCCATGTAGTTTAAGGAAGAATTTCCCCAAATTCTATGGTGATGGGAAAGTTCATCCTAATGAACACATTGCAGCCTTCAACATAGCTTGTGGAGTAATTGGAGTAGAATTTGAAGATGTAGCAATCAGACTTTTTGTTGAAACATTACAAGGTGCAGCTATAGATTGGTTTTATCATCTACAGGTTCGGTCAGTTGCAGATTGGAATACTCTCAAAGATAAGTTTGAAGACATATTCAAACCTACAGAAGATGCAAATGCACTTCTGGCTCAACTTACACAGATGAAGAAAGAGCCTCATGAACCAATGAGAGACTTCATTGCCAAATTTGACAAATTGAGGAACATAATTCTTGTAATTGTTTGACCCACAGCTGAGAATCTCAAATGCTTCTTCATTAATTCTCAGTTACCTAAAGTAAGTTTTATTTTTAGATGTGCTGGTTAAATAGATCTTACTGTAGCTCAAATTTTGGCCACTAAGGTAGAAGATGATCTCATCTTAATACAGAAGATAAGAAGAGATCCAAACAGAAATAGATCTTCATCATCTTTTGAATATGCATTTATAGGCACCACTGATCCAATGGTGCAAAAGCAGGAAAATGAAGTGTTAGCCTAGAAAAAGCAAATGATGCAAGGAATGTCTTCTGCTCCTTCATACAGAGATATGCGAAGGACATTCCCAAATTAATCATATCAGGGAGATGCTACTAGGAATCAAGGGCAACAGAATCACCTTCCTCGCCCACAAGGGAAACTTCCCCTTGAAGCTCCTCCAACCAACTCAGCAATTGGATATTTGGAAATAAAACATGCTTTCTATTTCCAACTTGAATTTGAGCAAGAAAATGATGTTGATCTCTTCACGGAGGATCAAGAAGAATTAGCTGGTGACTCCCACATTGGTTTCCTGAACTACTAGGATGAACACAAAAGAAAAGGAAAAGCTATTGATGGATCATATGCAGTGTTTACCAGGTCCAAGAACTAATCAGTCCAGGAAGTTGATAAAGGGAAGACACAGGAGCAACCTCAACCAATAGTTACAATTTCTAAGTGTGGAACCCCTCTTCCTTTTCAGTCAAAGGATCCGGTGATCACCCAAAATTTAAGTACATCAATTTCACCTTCACCTTTTACTTCAAATTTGCAAACTAGCACACTTTTCATCTCTCCTAAAACTCAGAAGGTTGAAGTACCTTTCTCTGTATCTAGCTCAATTCAGCCATTTGACATAATCAATCATGTCAAAAGTACAAAAATAAAAATGTCTGAATTCAAATATTTGTAGTCCAATCTTGATCAATTGGATAAGCTAATCCAATGTGTCAAGAACCAAACCATCCCTACCAGATAAAAAACTAAAAAGGTAACTCATGATTCTCCAAAGAACACGCCTATTCCAAATAATCTTTTCATTACTCCTCCAGCTAACCCTGGGAAAATAGAACCTTTCTATGTTTCCCTGTTAATAAATGGTTATCATCTCAACAATTGCATCATTGATTTCAGGGCATCTGACAATGTCATTCCTACTAAAGTAGTTGAGTCTTTGGGTCTCACACTGACCAAGACATTTGGGAGATTTTTCTCCATGGAGAACAAACAAGTACCATTATTGGGGCAAATTAAAGATGCCTAATTTGCATTGGCAGCCTTTCTAGACAAGAGAATCAAGATGACTGTCTTGGTGGCTGATGCCCTAGCATCCTATGGCATTTTTATTGGATGAAATTTTTGCAAGGACATGGGAGGAGAATTAAGCATTGACCTGTTTGAGGCAAGGATCCCTATCCAAGGTGTAATGAAGAGATTGCTCCCTAAAAAGGAGGCAAAATATGTGGTCACCCAAACATCAGCCCCTACAGCAAAAAATTCTATTTGAGTCTTCAGGAAGGTGTAATTATTTCTTTACCATAGAGGATGTTCATGTTTCTACAGATGAAATTCCTATAGCTGACAATTCGAGAATTGATCCTAACAAGACTTCAGGAGAATTGGTAGGACACAGTACAAATAAGGAAAGATCTTCCATCTCTAATGAACAAAAATCTGATAGGAGATTAGCTTCTGATAATGCTAGGATCCTAAAATCTAATGGCAGCAATTTTTCCACCAACGAAGGAGCTGGGATTGTGTTGATATCTCCTCAAGGAGATATTCTTACTTCATGCAATTTGCAAGTCAGCAACACTAACAACATAGCTAGATGCAAATCTCTATTGCTCGGATTGAAGATTGTTCAAGATGAAGAAATCAAACTCCTTCACATCAAAGGAGATGCTAAGCTGATAATTTTTCAAGAGTTTGATGTGGACAATCCAATCATATACTGGACTAAACCAAAAGAACAATCAATTATGGTAATGGACCATGCTACTATAAATCAAAATCAGGCAAAGGAACCCTTTTCTAAGAAAGCAAGGAGTTACAGCTTTCAAATTAAAGACCACATCCTACCATGGGGAAAAAAGAACAAAGAGTCAATAAGAAGATGCAAAATATTGGTTTCTTGGTGGAGAGCTCCATTCACCTGACACCGTTTCTGGGGACAAAATGTCTTCTTGCTAGTTTACCAATATGGCACAATATTTTCACTGTCTCTCAAGAAGCAGCATTTGAAATACATCAATTCTTGAAGTATTAGATCATTCCATCTATACATATGTATATTTGTATAGTTTTTAATTCTATTTTGCTTTGTTTGTTTTCTTTTTTGATGCCTTTCATTTTTAGCTAGCATGACTCTGTAGCCTAATGGTACACATGAAGACACTAGAGATTCTACATTCTACTCCATTTAATTTTTTTTGCAATTGACAAAACTTCCCCAACTAGAGCCTGCTATTGTCCCCCAAAATTATCACTCATTTTTGGGACAACATTTGAACTATTTTGGTCTTATAGATCAAAATTATCTCTTCCCTTTTCAAAATTTGTCCTGGGCATTCAAATTCCTTAGTTTTCAAACTTCTCGGAAATGTATGGACTCTACAAGCTAGAATCTATGGACTTTGCAGGCCAAGTTCAATGGGCTTCACAGGTTCTACATGTGAGTTCAACCAAAAGAATCGGTTTCTAACACTTGGTCATTTTCAAGATTGGTTCAGTGCCTTGGTTTAATCAAAAATCTCCATCATCAAGCATCTAAGCAAAGAAGGCTTGAACCCTTGAACCATTGAACCACTTTGGTTTAAAGGTTTAATGAGTTCAAGGTTAAATAGGTTCAACAATTTCAGTTCAGTAGTGGGTTCAATCAAAGGAATGGTTCAATGGCTTGGTTCAACCAAGTGATTCAACACTTTGTTTCACTTGGGTGGTTCATCCTCTTTTTTCCAATTATTTGGTTCATCCTTTGGTTCAATCAAATGGTTTGCCAGTCGGTTCAAGGCTTCATTTAAACTGTTGAACCAAAGCTTTGTTCAACGGTTGGTTCAATGTCTTTTGGTTCAAAGGTGGGTTCAAACAAATGGTTTAAAGGCAGGTTCAAACAAATGGTTCAAAGGCTTCGTTTGAACTATTAAACCAATGTTTGGCTCAATAGTTGGTTCAATGCTTCAGTTCATTCGATTGGTTCATCAGCTTGAACCATTTTGGTTCAAAGCTTGGTTCATCGGCTTGGTTCAATGTTTGGTTCAACCAAGCGGTTCAATGCTTTGGTTCAACATTTGGTTCAATCAAATAGTTCAATAGCTTGGTTCAACCAAGTAGTTCACTGTGACGGTTCAAAGGAGTGGTTCAATGGAAAGGTTCAAAGAGCCTCCTGAAGGACAAGTGCCCTTGCAGAGGGCACTTGGTCAACAAAAGTACCCTTTGGAAGGGTCATTTTCAAAGAAGGCCACAAAGGTAATTCTTTTAGATTTTGTTTAAGGAATTCAAAAAAGACTAAGGCAAAAATCAATTCCTTTGCACTTTTTGTCTGAAGGAATTCCTTCAGACAAAAACTCTGAAGGAATTCAGGAAAGCAGTTACCGGCAAAAAGCCCGAAGAAAATTCCAAAGAAGCAAAGACTAAGGAAAATAGAACAATTTCATGGACTTTTTGTCCATCAGAAATGTCCAAAAAAAATTTATCCATGGGAATTTCTCCATGGAGAAAGCCTAAGGAAAATACCCACAAGAATTGTCTGTAGGAAATATCCGTGGGAAATGTCTACGAAGACTCTAAGGAAAAGGTCGCCGAAGGACCCCGAAGGGCAGGTGCCCTTATGGGGGACTCTCAGCTACCAACTTGAAGAATATTTCCCCAAATTATAAGGGTCACCTTCCCTTCGGGAAGATGTAAAACCAAAAAATCTGAAGAAGAACCAAGGGGTGACACTCCTGAAGACGTCAAATTCAAGATAGCAAACTAGCAATTGAAAATGTAGTGACGGGTGTGCGAACATCAATTCCAAAGCTCATAAAATAGCCATTGATCCTTGTAGTCTATAGCCCTAAATTCATTCATAGGATTTAAGGCCAGGACTAGCAGGAAGTGAGGAAGGAACAAAATAGCAAATTGAATCCAGGACCTGATTCACTTAACCAAAAAAGGAGGAATGATGAAGAAGGATCAGATCACCAGGTGGACATTGAAAGTTGCAAACTTTCAATAGTGTGACTTGTTTCTCTGCATTGAGAAAAATAAATGGGTAGATGCTCCTAATTTCTAGCCTCTCTTCCTAACAATTTTCAATGAAACATGATGTGTTATTGTTTTCGAGTCCTTCTTAAAGAGGCCATATAAGGGACTATCTTTTATTGTAAATGGATCTCTTTTTTGACAATTACAATGAAACTCTACCCAAATTGAAAGGCATTACTAAGACTTTGAGCTTAGATTTTTGATCATATTTTGTTATTGGAATAAGAAAGAAAGTGATTTTTCAGACTTTGTGCTATGATATCTTTGTTGTTGAGGAAACTATTCTTATGTATTTTTCCTTAATATATTTTTGTTCATTTAATTCAACAAGTAGGATTAGTGAAATTAGTCAGGAAGGTGTCCTGAAGAGTCAACTATGGAGAGACATTGTGCCCACATAATTGCCTTTAGTGTGTTTTCTTGTTATTTCTATGTAAAAGACCTTGGGATGACTTTGTGCCATCATTGTCCTTCGTATCTTACTCTTGAGCAATTCAGGTGGAGACTTTGTGCTGCATCTTGATTTGCTAGTTACTACATCTTTGGTTACATTTTGTTGTTACTACCATGGGTACTCTTGTGGTTGGTTGAATAGTACTTCTGAAAGAAGAGGAGTGCTGTCTATCATTTCCCTTGAGTTTTTCCTTTGATCTTCATGCATCATCTCTAAAAAAAGAGAGCTGGATGATTTGTCTTACCCTTGAGTATTATTTTTTGTTTATATATATATATATATATATCCATAGGGAACCTCCCCTTAATGAGAGGAGAGTTCAATCCCCTTTTGATGTGGTAAACCTACACATTTGGATGACTAATCTTCTTACTTTGGCTGATCAGACCTATTTTGTTTATCAGTACGTTGATCGACAAAATATTCAACCAACAATTATAATTGGAGATTTATGGATCTATAAATAAAGTGGAGATTGCAGCCCTTGATGTTATGTGAAGATCATGCCATACACTTTCACTTAAAACAATGAAATTAGAGAATTATTTGAGCAATATGTTAGTCTCTACTATTAATGGCATTACAACCAAGAAGAGGGAGGAGAAATACATGAAGGGTTTCATCTTAGACATATAAGTATTATCATTGGAGTTAGATTATGTTGGAATGGAGTTAGATAGAAGTCAAGAAATTAGAATTTTTAAAAGTTTCATTTGAGGCTCCAAAGTCCCTTGAAAATTTTGATGAGATATGCAATATGCAAATGGCACTTCATAAAAATACAACTCATAAATAAAAGTAAACTCTCCAAATCCCTTTGGTGAAATATAATGGAGGAAAAAGTCAACTCAAGTTGAGCTTTAGGGAGATTTCAAGGAAGAATATAATTTTGCCTATTTTCAAGTACACAAATTACAAATTGCATTTAGATCTCCAAAAATTGGAAGTCAATGCTAATAAAACATGAGGTCCTAGTTCAAAGAAATATTGTCCAAGCCAGTTACAATTTTACATTTCTTACTGTTGAGGGGATTTATAATTACAATTTTAAAGTAGTAATTTCTTACTTCCCTATGGGAATTTTTCAGGGGAAATCTAACTACAAATTAAAAGTTAAATATTTACAAGTTTTAATTTGTACTTGGAGTTACAAGTTCCTTGAGGGAACTTTTGAGGGGAATTGCAACTAGAAATTGCAAGTTAAAAATTTGCAAGATATAATTTGTACATGTAACTCCTAGTTCTTTGCAAGAACTTTTTAGGGGAACTACAACTAGAAATTGCAAGTTGCCAATTTTCATGTTGAAAATGTGCTACTGAGTTTTAGATTTCCCCCAAACAAAAAAAGTCCAAAATTGTTAATGGGACCCAAATTTCCCCATAAGGCTACATAGTGAAAAGTAATGCACTTATGCATAAAAACAGTTGTGGAAATATTAAAATTCAAAATGTGAATAAAACAAAGCATTGAAAATCATTTTGGAGCCAAAAATCAAAAGAGTAAAAAATAACATAAGACTTGCATTTTTCCAAATGTTTGGCTTATTCAAAAAACTCTATGGGAGAAATATTACAAGTCTACAAGATCAAGATGGGCCATTGCAAAGAAGGTTTTTCAATGGTCATGGATTTGGAGTGTTCAAATACCATTATTACAAGGCATTTTTATTATTTGTCATGCATAAGAGTAAAGGCAACTATCAAAGAAGATACTAGATTTGCAAATGAGTGGTGAAAGGCATGCCTAGGTAGTTTTACAAGAAGTTAAAGGGTTTGTTTGGATCCAAAATGAATCTTATCCTTCAAGGTCATATGTAATGTAATTATAGCCAAGAAATAAAAGGGTTTGTTGTAAATATTCATCATTACATGTAGAGATAATTACAACAATGATTTTCCTTGTAAAGCCATAATGATTCAATGCATGGTAAAGAACATATTCCAACTAGGAGCATCTAGGAAGAATTTTGATGTTTGATTGAAAGTTTGAGATATTAAAAATTTTAACACATACTCCTAGATTGTAAAGTGGTGAGAAATTATATGAAAATAGGGCTGCTCCTTTTTTTAAGGTTATTGGTTGTTAGTTTTTCATAAGTCTAGGACCTTTCAAAGTTTGGGATCCATTGTTGTGTGTGCATTTTATCTCTCTTGCTAAGGTGGTTGTATTAGATCAACCATTAGCAATATCTGAAAGAATTATAATATGTCTCCCCTATCCAACAAGGAGCAAACTTGCCATGCTTGTCCTCATGGTAGAATTTTGAAACACTGATGTATGGAAAATTTTCTTTGGGCATAATGGAAAATAATTGTGGTTTTTAATTTTTCCTATTAATGAAATGCAATGATATGTTTTTAAAGTTTTGCTGATTGGATATCTTAGATTTATGCTTAATACTAGTTGTCATCTTGAGCATAGATGTAAGTTATAAACCCTTTTTTGTAGTGATATTTAGAAATATGTTATTGAATACCTCCTAAGGGCACTTTTTGTTTATGGATTTGTTATGAAAAAGCATTTGAAATTTTATTTGTAGTGTAAAATGTATGGTTTCAATAATCATTTGAGTATTTGCATTTTATTGGCACCAATGGATGTAAATCACTCTTAGTAGTTTCCATTAGCTTGTATTTCAGTTTTTCTACATATATTAAAATAAGTGATATCATGAATGTTGAAAGAATACCTATTGTTTGAAAACCAACAGCACACCACTCTTTTTTATAGCTATCAAACTCATCTTACCATATCCTACCCTACAAATAATATATCTATTAAATATTTTAAGTTTTATTTGCCTACAAATGTATGAATGTTAGATACTTAAATTGTATCTATGTTTTGTGCTTTGAATCTTAGCATTACAATCTCCCATTTGACCCATATTATTGAAAATTTCCCATGAAATAAAGGTTGTAATCATATTCTTATGTGTATTCATTAGTTTGTATTTTAATTAAATCATTCACACATTATGTATGACAACCCTTCCTAGGTAGAGTGTCCAACTTTGGTTATACCCTACTTCGATTTATTCTTTACCCCAAAACTCCCCAAAAAGATTGAATTTCATTAATCCTCCATGTGGTCAAGATACCCCTTATATCCTCTAAAATTGGTTCAATTAGATCTAATTTTAGAATTGATCTAACCATAGCCTCTGTTGGTTCCTCCCAGTCATTGTCAACATTAGGTCCATCTATGTGATAAACCCATCCCCAACAAAAATGACATATAACTGTGTTTTTCATCCACATTTTCTATTTTTCTCAAGTGTGAAAAGCTGAAGGAAAAGGGTGTACAAGTAAGAACCAACAGAAGTCAAAGACTAGATGGGAAAATGAGATGAAATGTTTTAAAATTTTGTAGTTTTGTGAGACTTGAAGTTAATATTGAGGATTCATTGATAACTTCTCTTTATTTATATCCCAATAAAATCTCTTTAGAAAGAAGTAAATAAGTTAATATGGATTCATCAATGTAAAAATGGTTTTTTAAATGTTAATAGGTTATTAACAATACCCCATATATCATTAGTGCTAAACATAAATAAAGATTTCCTTTATTACATGAAGAGTCTCTTGGATGACTTGGTGAAGTTTTAATTCAAGAATTATAGGTATTTTAATATGAATCAAGAAAGATAAAATATCATAATATTATATATAAAAAAATGTTTTAGAGATTTATTTAGTAGTTCAGGAATTATAAGTGTGGCTGCAATACTTTTCTAGATAACATTGTATTCTTAGAACTCATGATTTGAGTTTGACACATGTATTCACTCTTACCAATTTGAATGTTACAAAGAGGAATTGCATGTATTTTTTTAGTTTACTATGATATTGATATTACTTACATGAAATAAAATATAATAAAGTGGTCAATACACTCCGTAAATGGTGGAATTTTCATTCTATGTCAGTTTCAAAATACAAATTGAGAGCTCATATGTTAAAACTAAAAGGGTAGGATACTTGGTATAAAGATGTAAATATAAAACATAAAGAAATAAAATTCATGATTTAACCTAAATATTGTAATTATTTTATGTTAGATGGTTGACATTAACTATATCAAAAACACATCTAAGTGGTTAATTATAGTGAAGGTAAATATAATTTATTATTTGAAGTACATAATGGATTTCATTCCACTCATCTAGGATAAATTAGGATATATGAAAGAATGTGAACATTTTATTATTGG
>JARHVA010006675.1:160000-185000 GCA_037957365.1 Torreya grandis | reverse complement strand
CTAAAATTATGTAGTTGAGGTTCCTGCAAAAAATATTCCAAGGTAGAGAACTTTAAAACCTGAACTTATACAATTCTATACAAAAGTCCTTGAAAACATGGGTGACAAGGATTGTCCCTGGAAATAGTGCTAGTGAAGTGTTGGTTCCTAGTTTTACACATATTTTTCTCATCATTGTACACATTGGGAAAATAGAAAACAAAGATGAAAAAATCACAAATATGTCATTATAGTTGAGGAAGGGTTTCGTATCAACATGGATTCAATGTAGGAAATGCGTAGAAGACACTAATAGATGGTATGGTTAGTTCCCTGCTACATTTGGCTCTACCTAAACCAAATCGAGAGGAACTAAGGGGTAGCTTTCTCAAACAAATGAATACTACCATTAAATCTCCATGAGGAATATTGGCACACAAAAACACAAATTTGACCACAACTTAACCAAATTTACACACTCTACCTAGGAAGGGTTGTCACACAAAATGATTAAATGCTCTAGACCAAACACAAGGTACTAAAGATAGATGAGGATATGATTGAAACCTTAATTTCTAAAAAACATTTCAACAATAAAGGGCCAAATGAAAGACTGTAATTCTAGTCTTTAAAGTATAAAACATATATAAATTTTATATATGCAATATTTATGCATTTATAGGCACTTAACACTTAAAATATGTAATAGGGTCTTTTATTTATAGGGTAGAATAGGGTAGGATGAGTTAGGTATATTAAAAGAGTGGTATGGTGGTGTGTTTTTTCAAACAACATGAATTATTTCAATAGACATAACATCATTGATTTGAAAAAAATATAGAAGACTAGAATACAAGCTAAGGAAACTACAAAGAATGATTTGCATTCATTTGTGCCAATACAATGTAAATACTTAGATGATTATTCAAAGCCTAAATCACACACTACAAGTAGATATTGAAATTATTTTTCCTATCAAATCCATAAACATAGGGTGCCTTAAGAGGTTATCAACAACACTTTAACAAATCAAAATGTAGAAATGGGTTTACAACCTACATCTATGCCCAAGATGACAACCATTCATAAACATTAAACCAAATATTCAATTAGAAAAGCATGTAAAAAATATAATTGCATTTCATTGATAGGAAAGAGTAAAAATCACATCTATTTTCCATTATCTTGCAAGTAAATATTACATACATTAATGTTTTAGAATGTTGACGTAGGGAAATGCATGATGAGTTTGCTCTTGAACAAGGGAGACATATATAATGTTCTCATAGCTTGCTAATGGCTATATATCTACAAAAAAAAATTATCAAGAGAGACAAAATTCACACACAATAAGGATCCCAAAAATTGAAAGATCCTAAGACCTAGAAATAATAAAAACCAACAATGACTTTTGAAAATAAGATAAGCCCTCTTTAAAAATTTCTTACCCCATTTACTCTGGTAATATGTTGTGCACTTTGAAATATTGCAAACTTGAAATTATCTCTCAATGTTATACCAAGATGATCTAATTGGAATATGGGAATCATTGAATTAACTACATATCCATGTAATGATGAGATCTAACAAATCCCTTGCTCTCATTTTCTATAAATTTATTATGGATAGCTTTGAGGGATAATATTCCCCTAGTAATAAAACCAAATCTTGGTCTTCATGTGTCACCACTTGGGCATGCATTTGACAACTCATTTTCATATTTGGAAACTTCTAGATAGCTTCCCTTCCTCTTGTACACACAAATAAACAAACCTTTTTTTATAATGATGGCATTGGAATATACAAAATCCATGGTTTCTTGAGAAATATCCTTGGAATAGCCCACCTTGGCCTCACAAACCATGGAACATTCTTTCCATGGAGGTGTTTGAAATAATAAAAATATTTTTAAATGCAAGATTTAGCTATTTTTTTAACTTTTTGCTTTTTTCCTTCAATGTGTTTTTTACCTTTTTGACTTTTAAGGTTGTTGTTAGGTCTTGTTAATGCTTAGGTGCATTATTTTTCCATTTTTATCCTTATGGGGAAATTTAGGCCCCATTTGTAATTTGTCACCTCCTTCATATTGATAAAATCTAGAGGTCAGCAACACATTTGCAACTTACAATTTTAAGTTGTAATTTCCGTCAAAAGTTCCCTCATAGACTTGGGAGCTTCAAGTGAAATTTTCAATTTTGAAAATTTGAACTTGCATTCTATATTTACAGTTCCCCTCAAAATTTCCCCCATGTATTTCGGATCATCAAGTGAAATTTTCAATTCTCAAAAATGCAAAGTTGCATTATACCGTGAAAGTTCCACTTGGAATTGGGACCTCGTGTTGATTTTATGTTGACTAGTAGGTTTTGGAGATCTAGGTGCAGTTTGTTATTTATGCATTTAAAAACATGCAAAATTGAATTCCTCCTTGAAATTTCCTAAAGACCTCCATTTGAATTAACAATTTTTTTAGTCAATTTTACTGCTAGAGTTTTGGGGGTTGGATCACTTATTACAACTTGCATTTTTTGAAACTTACATTTTGCATGTTGTTTTATTGCATGGGAACTCCACCTGGTCAACCATTCAAACTAGTTTATAAATGTACATTATAAAATATATTATAGAATCAAACTCTTTCTCTATTTGATGCCTCAACACAATAATATTTCTTTGTGCACAATGTGTCTTAATCTAAAAACACTCACCAAAGAGAATTGGCATTGCCTTGTTTTTGTGAACATAACTAATAAACAAGATACCATAATGGAAAAAGTAGTGCAATCCATCATCATCTTCTGAATCAATATGCATATTTTCCATCGTGTGTTTCCAAAAATCTATCTAGTTTATATGCTATAAATGACCCAAAGAAAGGGAACCAGGTTGCCCCTAATAAATACTATAGTAGCCTACTTGTCATTAGAAGAAATATGAAGTAGGGGAAACTAGTAAGTGAGAAGGTTAAAAATACCCAATGAAGCATATGTGACATCTTCATAAGACTCTAAAAAGTACTCCCTTGTATGGAGTTGTGAATCCATTAGATTAGCTCTAAATATTTAGGCAAGTTACTTTTTTTATCTTATAAATCTCTCATAGTTTACCCTACATAATGTGATTTCTATAACCTTTATTTTATTCATTTTTTGTATGAGGTATGGCATCTAATTCTATCATCACATATCTACATGCACCCTAGAAAAATTTATGTGGATTGCTTGAATCAATAGCCTCCAAAAGTTTGTTATGGTATTTACTTCCTAGTCTGTGTTTCTTAGAAGTTATCTTTAGATTGATAAAACTCTGAACACTAGACCAAACAAATTTGAAACTAAGACCACCACTAATGATGAACTCCAAGATATTTATCCACATAAATTTTCTATATGAATGATAAGATCTCGTGCATTCTTTTTGAATTTCATAAAACCCACACCATACACATCCAATATTATTATCATTGACGCTATGTGCCTTTTAGTTTCTATAGAATAATTTTTTTTTTTTTAAGAATTCTCAAACCCCTACAAATTTTACTTCATGTATTATTCAATAGTTGTAACATGCATGAGCTTATTCATATAAACTTTCTCGAGTTTCTCAATATAAACTAGTGTGCCCTCCTTGTCTATTTTATGATATCCATGGGGATACTAGCAAAAAAATTATTTCAACCTTTTCAAATAAAAGTACCATTGAATGGTGTTAGCATCAAACTCTTTTATTCATTTCAAAATCATATATGTCTTAATAGAAATAGATAAAACCCTATTTTCACTTTTCATTCTTGCTCTTTTTCATCCCCTTCCACATATTTCTTTCCAGTCATAAGGCATTATCATTGAATTAACATCTAAAATATTTATCTTCCCTCATGTAACCAATTAAATGTGTAGAGGATACAAAGAATTAGGTTGAACATTGAATATTTTGCCATTTTTCATTGATGGTAAGTTTCAGAGCTTGAGTTACAATTTACAAATATAAAACATGCATTTCTAACTTGTACTTGAACCTAATATCTCTTCCAAGTGGTTGTTGAAAGTCTTTCTCACCAATAGTAATTCTACAAACAAAAAAATTGTATCATTTTTTAACAATCCCACTACTCTTTTCATGGGCCCACACTTTACCTTCTTATCATCCTTCCTCCACAAAGTCTCATGCATTCTCAATGGGTTTAAAATACCTTGGATCACTTTACAAGTTGTATTTTTAAGATGTGTGATTTGCATGTTGCATTCCTAGATAAAAATTCTACTATTTACATTTAAGTCTATAGTTTCTATAAGTTTACAAGAAATTTAAAACTTGTTTTATTAAGTAATTGCATTTTTCAATTGTATTTCACTATTTATATTCTTCACCATCCTTTTCTTCTCCATGTTATCATTTCTATCACCATGGGTATTATGGATGAGGAGGTAAATTTCAACTTTGTAATTTGAAAAGTTCACTTTGCATTAAGAATCTCTATTGACCACTAGACATGGGCCCATGCATCTATATATCAATTCATAAAACTTTGGATTAGTCCTTTTGAATTTACTATGTGGACACTCCCTCCATGGCATGGACCTACATTTTTTTAGCTTTGGCCGTAACTGGGATTCTACTTCACATTGACGGGTAGGGTTGGGAGTGTTGATCTCATTTTAGGGAAACTTTTTTTTTATGTTTATTTTTCACCTCAATCTTCCATAGACTTTGGACATCCATATACCTTACAAATGAACATATTATAAAACATCAATATGGTAGATATAAGATGAAACTAAGAATGCATAGGGTTTACATGGCATGAACATGAGAGCATGATTTTTATAATCTTAAATATGGAAATAGAGTTTTGGATGACCTCGGTGAACATAATTGTTTATATCTGGAAATAATTAAACATTAAATTATTGATATCTCAATAAGGGAAAAAAATTCTTAGTCCAATTTTGGGTATTAACACCAGAGTGGTGTATTTTTAGGATATTATTTTCCACAAGGTGAGACACAACCACCAAGCACAACCTATTTCTTATTTTGCATCATGGAAAATTTTAGTGGTGAATCTTTGTTAATTCATGAATATTTTAATTTTATAAATCGAAATTTGGTGATTTTTCATGGTATTAAAGAACATATAATCACCTAAATTTTATGGATGCAAGTTCATTTTAGGGTAAGATCACCTAGTATTAAAAATAATTTCATTCATATAAATGTTTATTGCTTGTACCTTAAAAGGTAATCTAGGTACATTTGCCTCACATTAAATATGTAGATGATCATCTGCATATGTCAATGGTCATCTGAATATCTACATATTCCAATGCAGATAGCTATCCACATATGTCAAAATTGATCTATATATATAGATGGTCATTCACATATGTCGATAGATGCCTGTATATGTAGATGGTCATCCATATATGTAGATGGCCATTCACATATACCAATGACCATATACATATACTGATTGCTATTCACATATTTCAATGGCCATCCACATATGCTGATAGCCATCCATAACCCAAAATGACATAAAATATTGATTTGCCCACTCCATCACTTGATTTGCTTATATAATTAATCACCTTCCAAAATGATTCACCACCATTTTGAATCCAATTCACTTGGGAACTTCCAAGGATTTTTTAATATATCCCACTAAAATTAACCCAATTTTTCATGTTCTCCATGCCTTGATATCACTCAAATCTTAAGCTATTATGGGGTTTTGGATTTTGTGTTCACCGTGACAATTTTTTATCTTGTACATTTGTTTTATTTATTTTTGTTTCAATTAACCTATACTAACTTGATTATATTTTATTGATTGTATTATGATACCTTTTATATTTACCAATCTTGATTCCCTATTGTCATCTTTTGATCTGATATAATATTATTTCTCTTGATTGTTTGTTTAAATAAGTTAAATTAGTAATGAAATAATAAGATATCTTAGTATTAGTTGGGTAGATACTATGGGTAAAAATATAATGGGTTCATTTAGTGAATAATATACAAAATATTTATAGGATTATTTAACTTCAAATTATTTAGATTATGCACTAATTATGAGGGTGTTCAGGTTGAATATGGTACAAAATTGTCTCCTCATTCGATACCTATTTTTTTGAGTATTGAGATATTAACAATAAATAAGTAGATTAAATGTTATAATGGACACATTCTAACTTTAATTTATGTTCTAAAAGGATTTAAAAATGATGGATGAACTATGTTTGATTTGTATTTCTATAGAGATCAGACTCATAGGCTAAAAGTTTTAATACTATGTATAATTTTACTCCTTATTTTTAAATGTATATTTACATTATTGAAATGTATGACTATATTTGAATGCACATGATTATATAACTAAGATAAGGAATGTCTACAAATGAAAATAGGAAATGAAAATCACATTACTATTGAATACAATGATAAATAACATAAAGGATGTTGTAATTATTTCTTTTTAATGAACACATTATTTAAAAAAAAATTCCATTTCAAGATCATACTTATATGAAAGGATCCTATAGATAAATTTAAGGTATTTAAATAAATATCTATTTATAGTTAAAATATTTATCACTTAAAGGGTGGAATGAACCATATTGACAACCTTAATGATGGATATCAATGAATCTTAGTGTATTTAACTATTAATTCATAGCTTATTATGAAGATAGTCAATAGTTTCTTGTCATTACCTTATTTAAGTCATATCATCCATACACATGTCATGTATGAGAACTAATTAAAATGATGTGATTAAAATATAATGATCTTTATGTCCATTTTACTTACATGTATATCTCAAAATACTATGTCGAATACAAGTGTAGAAAAATACCAAAAAATAGATTCATCATTTGATTCTTATATAACATGATTTATTTTCTTGACTTTGTGCATATTTAATAACATTTGGTTTGTATAAATAATAATTTGTATAATCATCTTAATATTTTATTATCCAAACTTTTTAGCTACACTAGGTCTATTCTCTAATTTATCTATGTTAGAACTTGTTCATTTGATCCTAGGGAATCAAATTTTAAGCTTGATAATTATTTTTAGGATAATCCATTCTCTTTATTAGTTTTAAATCTTTATTTGTTAATTTCCTTAGGCAATCATATTTTGACTTGGTCTTAGTGTGTTGACCATAGCTTAGTGATTTGACTTTTAATGGGATTATGGAGTTTAAAAACCTAGGTTATTAAAAGGATGGAATAATAAATCAAGGAATAAATATGAAAAAAACACAACCATTAATTTGTATAATAACTAATTTAATCTGATTATTCTAAAAATGTCAATGAATTATAAAAATAGGTACTTAGATAGAAACTAATTGAGATACATAGTTGATAGGTTGAAAATTAGTGCAAAGACTAAGAAGGGTGTCATCATTAGTAATATGAATTACAAACTCCTCCCAAATAGTAGCATAGTCCTTTAGATAATAACACATTATTGTAGTGTCCACTAGGACAAAGAAGTGTCCCTTGAAGGTAGAGATTGTGAGCTTCTAGGTGGACCTTCACCTAAGTTCAAGATGCTTGTGCTTGTGTGAGTACGTACTAGATCACTTTTTTCATTATTTTTATAGATTTAGAATGTAAAATGCTATGCCTCCATGTTTTTAGGGTATTGAGGAGCAAAATCATGGAAATTTTAATGTTAGTTGGATATGTTGGACATGACCTCAACACCTCATTATGTTGAGAGTTGACTACATATGAATAGCTCAACATGGGATCCAGCCTGATCTAGTTCTCCCAATCTATGTGTTGATGCAAGTTCAAATGAATACCAATATAAGTACTTTCTTGGGTACATTATATGTGACTTGAGACTTGAAATCTAAGTAATCTTAGCTTAGGATTGTTGGTGATGGATAAATTTTGAAGTAGGTAATTATAGGGATAATTGGCCTTGATTTCCACAACTTGTTTATGAGCTTATTTATGTATATTTACATCATATTTCCATATAGTGGGTAAAGGGATAAACAAGGTGTATGTATACTAATCTAGTGTTTTTTTGCATGTGGAATAGGTCTAGGTTGATCCTAAAATGTCTTGAGAAATGTAAATATGTTCACTGGAAGAGAAAATATGTAAGGGATAATAGTGCAATCCATTGGTCACTAGCATAGTGTGATACTGTCTAAAGGGTTGCACTAGTGTCCATGTGGTTGAGTCTAGTGCACTAGGGGCCTAGATGTCTAATAGATGGTCTGAGAATACTTTTAGTGCATCTTAATATGGGTTATATGTATAAAAATGTTATATAAAGATCAAAATATGTAATATCCCCTCCAAAATAGGAAATATAGAAACACAAAAAACTTTGAACAAGATATAACTTCGGTTGAATAAATTCAGAATGATCACAATAATATAGTCTCTTAATAGCAAATTACAAATCTTATCACTTGTCCTTCTAAACTATTACAATTGCAGTCCTTTCTCATGCATATAAATATGAAATATAGTCTTAAAAACCCTAGCTTATCAAAATTGGGAGTGAAAATTGAATTCTGGAAGGTCTCGGCCCTTCTGTGTCGACACACAGTCACCATCGTCGGTCGATATCTCACCGACGTCGATCTCTATCGGTCGGCTTTCTGCCGACGTCGGTCTTCAGTCGATCGATGTCGGTCACTGAAAACCCTCTGTCTGTCGAGGTCAGTTCTTACACTGATCTATACGAACCTGTACGGACTCTGTATGGCCGCCCGGCTGCCACTTAAGCACAACTTCCCTGTTTTCAACCCCTGATCTGGAAATATATGTCTCTAGCACAGTAGATCTCTAGCTGTATAATTTATTGAATCAAAACATAAAGCAATAAATACCTAGAATATCTGTGATAACTTCTGTGTGAAGTTATCTCTCAAACCTGAAATTTTGTGATAACCTCTGGATGAAGCTATCTCTCACTTTGGAAATATATCAGCTGATATTCCACAGCCTCTTAATTGCACACACTGAAGAGGGAACGTTCTCTAATGCAGATGGAATCCTTGAACCCTAGGCTCAGTCTTCACAGAAGAAATTCTCAAAATCAATATCAATAATCAATAGCATAATGAACAATGGCCTCCATGAGAAACCCTTATACCCTCAAAAAGATATGATTGCCCTAATTAGGGTTTCTTAAATTAGAATTAGGGTTTCTAATTAAAAATTGGCTAAATAATTAATATTTGATTAAATCAATCAAATATTAATATCTCCCTCAATACATGTCGGATCGACGAACCGATCGAAGCTAGTGAATCAGGGAGTGATTTCGCACATAACCATATCAAAATAAAGGTGCTCTGCTACATATCAAATATCCCTAAAAGGTAGGAGCTCATGCCCAATGTCTAAAATAACCTGAATGAAAACCAAATGTAGAAATTTTGTGAATCAAAGTCAAGCCAAGCTCCATTATGACCCTCTATCCATCCTATTAGCCTACGAAGGTCGCATAATAGGCTAACCATGAACTCAAAACATGTCAATTAAAAAGGGGACATGACAATCCACCCCTCCTGAAATTGCTTTCCCTCAAGCAATCACTGAATGACAAATCACTCAATCCACCTGGATCCCAAATATAGTTTTGATCTCCACCACTGTCAAATAACACGACCCCCATGCCATGTCCATCCCAACTCTCATGTAATGGTGTCACATCATCTCTAGTACTAAGATAAGAACTCCAACATCCAATCCATAAATGAAAATTAGCAAGCAAACTCCTTACCTGAATAATATCTTAAACTGGATAGTGAAGACTAGAAATAGTCATATCATCATCAACCTGTGACCCGACTGTAACAGAAAGTTGAGTCCTCACCACATGTGACAACTCCTGAACTGAAGTCACCTCAAGACCAAGCTCATCCTCATACCTCTCCTGTGTTGGTGCCAATGTGCACTCGTCATCGCTCTCTATCATGTCATGTGGTATAGGTACCTCCATCTGATGAAAAAACATATATCTGAAGCTGCTGCCCCGTATTGCCTTAAGAATGTGTGTCTTCCCATCAACATCAAAGAGAACCTCCATGTCCTTGAGACAAAGAGTAACTTCTTCAAATGAATGAAGCCACTTCATACCCAAGACTAAGTCAATATCCCCCATGTTTACCACATAATAATCAGCGTTGAACTCATAATTGTTCAAGCGCAATGGGAGGTCTCTAATCATACGCTCACACTTAAGAGTGTGACCATCAGCTACCTTAACACTGATGCCCTCAAAGTCTATGGTAGTGAGCCCATGCTTTTCCACAAATCTAGCATCTATGAAATTATGTGTGGCTCCTGTATCAAGAAGGGTGATAACCTTCTGCCCTGCCAAAACTCCACGGAGTCTGAATGACTCATCTGACTGAATACTGGATATGCGTGCCTCCTGAATGTGAAGCTCTAACTCTGCTTCTACATTAGGCCCTGAAGCCTCTGCCTTTGCCCCCTCAGAACTGTTCTACTGCTTGAAATCCTCAGAATCTGAATCCTCATAGTATACCCACATCATACGATTCGCCTTGCCCTTAGGCCTCAAAAGACAATCGTGATGGATATCATATGGTCCTTTGCAGTAGAAGCAAAGCTTCTTCCTGCGTAAATCATTAAGCACCTCTTGATCCAAAGGTGGTGCTGCCAGATTGGCCTTTGAATCATTTTTTACCCCAAATTTATCTATGTTAAAATCCGGTCTCTCCGTATCCCCGTGGGAGTGCTTATGGTCTCTAGAAGAAGTACCTCTGGCGTTAAATTTATTGGATGGGGCTGCCATCTCCATATCACGTGCCTTATTCATAGCTACCTGTAATGAAGGAGGATCAAGGGCTTTGATTCAACCCCTCAATGGCTCTGTCAATCCCTCTATGAAGAGAACTACCAATCTACGCTCTAAAATATTGGGTACCATGACTGCCAATCTCTGAAACTCACCAATGAAGGACTCCAAGTTACCTGTTTATCTCAACTGTGCTAGATCTCAAAAGTAAACCTCAGGATCTTTCCTGTCAAACCGCTCAACCAATCTATCCACAAAGTCCTGGTACTCTGTTACCTGATTATGCTGAAGTGTTACCATACCATGGTACCACCAATCATGTGCTACTCCATCCAAGTGCAAAGTGGCTTATTTGATGGCATCTATCTCTGACATTGGTCTCAATGCCAAAAAGGTGTCAAGTTTATGAACCCAAGCTTGAGCTGTCATCTTACCACTGCCATCAAAAGTAGTCAAAGAAAGCTTACTAGTAGCCTTCTGCAGCTCACTGAATTGAACTCTAGGCTTCCTGTCCTGTCTAACCAATCGGTAGTGCTCTCTCCTAAGATTGACAAAATGATCAAAGGTCGTCCTCTCTTGGACATGAAGAGGTAATAAGTCCCACTCATCATTTGTAGCCATGTAAACATCTGCAAATGGGTTATTCCCTGCTTCCTCTGATGGTGCCTCTGGTTCTTCTTGAACAAAAGTAGGACATGTAGGTCTATCAACTGTTCTGGAGTGAGTCTGTTGTGGCCTCTGATTAATCATAGCACTCCTGTCATCTCTTTGGTCCCTGTTCTGTCCATCAGGTGTGTTCATTCTCTCTATCATAGTCATAAGTGCCTGTAGTGTCTGAGCCATCTGTTGTTGGCTTGTCATCATAGCACGCTGAAATTCTCTGGTGCCCTGGTCAGCATCATACCTGTGGCCCCTGGGTGGGCTACCCTCATGTCTATCACTCATGATGGTCGGTGGCTGATCTAACACCAGAGTACCTTCAAGCAAGGCTCGGCTGCGTGTGTTATACTTGTGTGGTCCCAACTCTTGTGGCTGCATAAGATCTATACACCCTCAGGTTGGCAGGATTTAGCTCTGATACCACTGTAATATCCCCTCCAAAATAGGAAATATAGAAACACAAAAAACTTTGAACAAGATATAACTTTGGTTGAATAAATTCAGAATGATCACAATAATATAGTCTCTCAATAACAAATTACAAATCTTATCACTTGTCCTTCTAAACTATTACAATTGCAGTCCTTTCTCATGCATATAAATATGAAATACAGTGTTAAAAACCCTGGCTTGTCAAAATTGGGAGTGAAAATTGAATTCTGGAAGGTCTCGACCCTTCTGTGTCGACACACAGTCGCCGTCGTCGGTCGATATCTCACTGACGTCGGTCTCTGTCGGTCGGCTTTCTGCCGACATCAGTCTTTAGTCGATCGAAGTCGGTCACTAAAAACCCTCTGTCTACCAAGGTTGGTTCCTGCACTGATCTGTACAAACCTGTACGGACTCTGTACGGCCGCTCAACCGCCACTTAAGCATAACTTCCCTGTTTTCAACCCCTGATCTGGAAATATATGTCTCTAGCACAGCAGATCTCTAGCTGTATAATTTATTGAATCAAAACATAAAGCAATAAATACCTAGAATATCTGTGATAACTTCTGTGTGAAGTTATCTCTCAAACCTGAAATTTTGTGATAACCTCTGGATGAAGCTATCTCTCACTTTGGCAATATATCAGCTGATATTCCACAGCCTCTTAATTGCACACACTGAAGAGGGAACGTTCTCCAATGCAGATGGAATCCTTGAACCCTAGGCTCAGTCTTCACAGAAGAAATTCTCAAAATCAATATCAATAATCAATAGCATAATGAACAATGGCCTCCATGAGAAACCCTTATACCCTCAAAAAGATATGCTTTCCCTAATTAGGGTTTCTTAAATTAGAATTAGGGTTTCTAATTAAAAATAGGCTAAATAATTAATATTTGATTAAATCAATCAAATATTAATATCTCCCTCAATACATGTCAGATCGACGAACCGATCGAAGCTAGTGAATCAGGGAGTGATTCCACACATAACCATATCAAAATAAAGGCGCTCTGTTGCATATCAAATATCCCTAAAAGGTAGGAGCTCATGCCCAATGTCTGAAATAACCTGAATGAAAACCAAATGTAGAAATTCTGTGAATCAAAGTCAAGCCAAGCTCCATTATGACCCTCTATCCATCCTATTAGCCTACGAAGGTCGCATAATAGGCTAACCATGAACTCAGAACATGTCAATTAAAAAGGGGACATGACAAAATAGGCCCTAAGATAGGTTTATGGATAAACTAGGTGTAGGGTGGTCTCATGTGACACTCAATGCACTCAAGTGACATTTTATATGTATATATATAAATCCCACCCATTAATTATATAAATTAAATAGAGAGAAACAACTAGGATAAAGGAAAAATAAGTGTACCTTAAACTGCCTAGAAGGAGAAGCTTGTGAACCTATGTCCCAGTTTATTAAGCATGCTCAGTTATGTATCTTATAAATGAAACATAGTTGAATCAATCCTTACATAAGGAATATCAAAAAAAAATAAAGGTAAAGAGATAAGAGGGAGAGGAAAGGAATGAATAAACCTCATTGGGTATGTGAACCAATGCAAAAACTCGGTGACATCTTATGTGTTTGTAGTTGGTAATCAAATTAGTTAATAACTTGGACTAAGTTGATGGATTACTCAAACCTCATGTGCATGGGGCTTAGGAACACAAGATGATTTTGACTAAATCGTTACTCACCCATATTTAGTAGATCATAATTAGTGAATAACTTCTTTAAACTAATGGCTTGTCTAACCCTCTTATATACTAGGTCAAGAACATAGGTAGGCTATGACTCCATCATGTCCTACTATGTGTAGTAGATGAATTTATATAGAAGCTACATAATTTAATTGAGTATGTGTGATGTGACTAAGACTATATAGGATGGCTCTAGGGCTACTTAAATTTTTTGAAATGAAAAGCGATTCAAGGGCCTCTCAGACACTTGGGTATGTAGTTCAGGGAATACTTAGAAATGTCAACCACTATAGATGGAAGAAGGCATCATTTTTGTGTGAAACTAGTATAAATGGTGTCTAAAGTATACAATATGGATAATGACATGGAGTTTTTCATTCCATATAATCAACTAGTACATAAGTGAGCAAATATAAATAATGTGATTTGCACATGCCCCAAATTCTGATATATGTGCATATCAATTATAGACTAATTTATAATAATCTGTAATTGAGATTAACTAAAACTAATATATGAGTGATCATACCATGTATGATACCCCAAACCTAATCAAATGAGTATGATTCTATGTAAAACTAAGAATAAACTAAGCATAACTAATAATCTATGACTAGTATTGTGCAAAATTAAATGATGACTATTATATCTTTCTAAAAATTCTAGAATTTACTATTTTTAGGTTTACGAGATAGTATCACGGTCCCTGGGGGAGTAATGCATTGTGATAATATGCTTTATGGTAAGATAGTGTCCTTTATTTTTTTATGCCAAACTGAAATTGATATGTTTTAATAGTTTACACTCTATAAAAATGTGTCTACATGTTGAAAATGGTATTTTAAGTGTACTCAAATAATCTAAACATTATGACAAAACCCTATGATTTATCTTGCTTTTTAGGGGAGTTATTGAACTAGTGCAATAACTGTCCTCAGAAGAAAAGCTCTGTGTCTTGTGTGTTATACTAAAAATATATGATATCTATGTCAATACCCTGTATAATGTGTATACATTACATAAAAACTTAAAATTATCTGAGCTTATGTTACTAATGCAAATGTATGTTAGATCTAATATTCACATGGTTGTCAAGATAGATATAACAATGCTAACATCTATTTGAGCAATAAATATAAATATAATCTAAGTAACTACCTAGGGTGGATGTTGCATGATGTCCATCAAGTCACCCAAAGAGGAAGGGTAGATGCATGAAGACTGTAATGACATTGTAAAATGTGTATGAGTGTAGAGATAAAGAGACAAATTTCATAGCCATGGTGTATAAATGAAAGAATACATAAAAACACATGATTCATTTAAAAGAGGCCAAGGTTCCATAATACACTAGACATGGTCAAATGTCACCAAGTCTAAGGAAGAGTAAACATAAAAAGGCATGTTCAAATATCCACATACATGTACAAAAAGGTTGGGTTAGAGCCACATAAAAAGATGCGTTCAAATGTTTGCATACACAATCAAGAAGGCAAACACAAGGACATGGATATGTGTGTCTAAAGAATAAAAAAATGAAAATAATTGGTTTAGATCCATAAAGTAATGGAATATTCAAATACCCTAGAATATATGTACAAGCAAAAATTCACAATCAAATATAGAACTAAAAAATATATAAATGATAGTATATATGAATGTGTATTACGAATCCATATAAAAGAAAATATGTACATAAACTGAGTCTATAGTAGTAATGGTTGGAAAAAATTATAATTAATATGAGATGGTCAATATAAAGATATAATCAGTGTTGAATTCATGATATAGAGTATAGAAAGATGTAACATAGAAAACTAGTAACTTGAAAAACCAAAATTTGTGCAGCATGATTATGCCAAAAGGAAAATGTATAAATGCATAATCTATGTATCTGTGTATGTTTCCGTATTTCATACATATTATCAAATTTTGATTTGTGTGATGGACTTGAGTCCTATAATAATTTGTTAACACTTTAAAAATATAAAGTGAAGCATGTGTATGATAAAACAGACTAGACTAACATATATACCAAATATAGTACCTATCTAATATAAGGAATGTAAACATGGAAATGCACACAATCTAAAATTTTGTGTTTTGTGAGTAATATTGGAATTTTTTTGTATTTTGAACATAATATAAATATTTTTATATTAATGAATATAATCTTTGTACAAGAGGAGAGATACTACAAACATATGAGTCTTGAAAATGACTCATAATCAATGTGTTCTATATGAATGATAGGAAGAGTGATCATGTATGTCATATGAAATCATAAAATGGGATGCATTGTGTGTTATATAGCTCAAACTAACTCTATAATAGGGATATGAATATGTGGAGATAACTAAACATGCATGTGAACTATGGTGTATGTATTCCATCTACTAGAAGGAAATGTAACTAGAGTGGACACTATATGATGTAACACTGATCTATGTGGTAATAGAGTAGAGAGAGATGTATAGAATCCAAAAAATGTATCTAATGTAGGGGTATCTCTAATAAAGGTCTCAATGGGATATTATATGTATGTGGAAAATCCATTGGAGTAGACCTCACTTGCATTGGTGGCTCAACTAATTTTGGAGGTGTGCTAATAGACTCTATGTGTTTAATAGTAACTAGTGTCTATTTTATAACTAGTTTTGGAATAGGTAAATGATACTCATATGGATGTCCCTAAACTGTAACCACCTAATTATAATTTATATAATTGAGACATTTGTGTATGGTAGATGGGATACACTAAAGTTATTGTATCCAAATTCTACCCATTAACATATCAAATGTGTCAGCATTAGGTACGAATATGATTCTAGTACCATGTGTGATGGCCCAACCTATAATAGAAGTATTATATCCCCAATGGAACTCTAGATATGGACAATAAAACCATAAATAACTATATATTTTTTTGAAAGGTCTTGAATTGAATAACCCAAGTGTTGTAGATGTCTAATAGTATATATGTTAATGCTTAAACCATTGTCAACCATGACACTCTTAATAAGATGATGATCAATGTGAGATCATAGAAAAATTCTATATAAATCTATGTCATCATCAACTATATCCTACTCTGATAAAATGATGAGAGGTCTAGCTGGTACTATAGTATGATACACCCCAATGATAGGATCTGTGTATATTACATGAGGATAATAAGCTATAGGTGGCGGTTGTGTTTGATATGTATAATTAACAATAAAAGTGTAAATTGTATCATTAGTCATATGCTTTGGAGACAAATCTGAAAATATTTTCAATGCTTTTGCTTTAACTAGTTGTGGTCTAGGTGCCTTTGTATGAGTGTTAACATCAATGATTCTGGCATCTATCAAATCTTGTATCTTATGTCGTATTTTGATGCATCTATTTTTAATATGGCATGGTATCCTAAGATAGTTACAAAATTTATTATAATCATAACACTTTGCATGAGGCCTAGTTGTATCAACATCTTTGATGGGAGGAATAGTTGTGATGTTACATTCCAAGAGTTACTCAAGAGCACATGTCAGTGATTTGGTAAGGTGGGAAGGGTCTCCATGGAAGAGCTGATAAAACCATACAAAGAGGTGGATATGAAGTTGTGTTCATTGTTGTCTTTTTATCGTTATTATTTTTAGTAGGATTTACATTATATGGTGGATTATTATGACTTTTATTGGTTGAATTTCATCTAGTTATGTACTTTAATTTTCCCATAGATAAAATCTTGACATTCTACATTTTCATTATATGGCATAGATTTGTGAATGATGGAAACTTATTAAATAGAATAGATTCATGTGATTCTAGTAATAAAATATGTTTCAATATGGCCCAGAGTTCTCTATCTCCCATGGTGCTAGTCATCTTTGTAAATATAATTTTATATCTCAAGACATATTCAGCTATTGGCTCATTATATTTTTTCTTGTATTATGAAACATGGGCATATGAAACCTTGTTTCTAATATTTATTGAAAAGTGTGCCAAAAACATATCTTCTAATGGATTAAATGTTATGATGGACTGATTAGGAATATCATAGAATAATTAAAATACATAGCCTTTCAAAGTATAAGGGAAAAACTTAGTGAAGAGATAGTCATTAGACATTTAATCCAAACATGGTATGTGAATAGTGCATGAATAATGATCTAAGTCACCCTTACAATCATAAAAAATAATCTTGGGTGCTACAAATTTTGATGGCAAAGGATTTGTCATTATGTGATGTGCCAAAGGTGTATGTAGAAGAACATGAGAATCAAAGGCATGATATGGTGTAGTGGCACCCTACCCAAGATTTAACACCTTGGTCTATAGAGAATGGATCTCATGGATGATTGATTACAAATTTGAAGGCAAGGAATGTGTACTAGCCATAAGAGGTGTAGCCACTAGTGAAGGTTGTCAAGTTATAACTAATTATTTTATAATTTATGTTGCCCCTATAGTAGGTGTAATTATATCAACATATGTGGGGTTAGAATATTGACCAATAGTGAGGTTTTAAAAAATTTCATGGAAAATATGGATAAGTTCATCTTTCATATCTAAATGCTTGGATATAAATTTTTACAATTGTCTTTTATCAATCTCATCAAATCATTTATCAAATTCTGCCATTGTAGGTTTGAAAGTAGAAAAATAAAATGGTGTATATTTTAAACCTTCTAAGAAATTTAATTTATGAAATATTGAAAAAAAAGATTAATAAAAAAGATCTAAGATTTTTGAATTAATGTCTGAGCATATAAAAAATAGGATACAAAGCCTAAGAGCATCCGAGATTAGGGTTTTGGTAGTATTCAAAGTAAGTCAGAATCACTAAATGATTTAAATTTTAAGGGGATTATGGAATTTAAAACCTTAGTTTATTAAATGGATAGAGAAATAAATTAGAGAACAATTATGCAACAAACACAACCACCAATTTTTAAAATATTTGACTTAATTTAATTATTTTAAAAATATCAATGAACTACATAAAGATATACAAAGTTAGAAATTGACTAAGACATATAGTTAATAGGATAGAAATGTGTTTAGAGAGTGGGTAGGGTGTTGTCAATGAAAATATGAGGTGGAAATTCAACCTAAATAGTTGCATGGTCTTATGAATAATAGCACACTATGCTAGTGTCCTCTAGGGTATGGCAATGTTCTTGTAGGTAGAGGCTCTAAGCTTCCAAGTGAACATTTGATTGAGTTTGAAGTTCCTATTATTTTGTGCATGAGTAGTGAATAACTATATTTTTCCTATTTTGATTTATTTATAATTCAAAACCCTAGACCTCCGTCTTGTTAGGGTATTTGAGGAGCACAAGTAGGAAAAGTGTAAAGTTAGTTAGATATGCTAGACATGACCTCAACACCCTGTTGTGTTGAGAGTTGCCTACATACCAATACCTCAAGAGGGGATCATGCTTGATGTAGTTCTCCCAGTGTATTTTTTTTGTGAAATTACAAGTGAATACTAGTATGATTTATGGCTTCGGTACTCTAATTATGACTTGAGACAAAAAATTTGAGTAACCTAAGCTTAGAATTATTGTAGATCAATATGTGTGGAAGTAGGTCAGGATAGTGATAAATGAACTTGATTTGAATAACTTATTTCTATGTTTGTTTTTGTGTATTTGCATTTGATTTCCATCTAGTGGGTAAAGGGATAAAAGTGGTGTATATATATCAATTTGGTGTTTGCTAGGATGTGGAATAAGTCTACACTGACCCTAAGCTGTCTTGAGAAATATAAATATTTTTATTGGAGGATAAAAGAGGTAAGATATAATAGCATGGTCCCTTTGTCAATAGCACAACACAATAGTGTGCAAAGGGTCACACAAGTGTCCAAGTGGTATAATCTTGTGTATTATGGGTCTAGATGCTTAGGAGATGGTCTGGGATTACTTTTATTGATTTTGTGGATGGTTATACCTACATGAAAGCTAGATAAATATATAAAGAGGCTCTAAAACATGTGAAGGGATAAACTAGAGATATGATGGTCTCAAGTAACATGAATTAGACTCAAGTGACATTTTATATGATTACACTTAACTGAAGATAACAAAATTTAACTTCACCTTTGTCATTTAACTCAAACTATTAAAATCACCAAACTAATATATACTTATATAATCTAAAAGTTTGGGATTCAAGACACATATCTTATCTTGAAGGAATTATAATTTTATAATTTTATACTAAGGAAAAAAATCATTTTATAAACTCGTGAAGTTCTGAGGCTAGAACATCATGATACATGATGAGATGTGACTCACTTTCATCGCAAGACCACCACACATTCATAGTGAGCTTGCCACTAGTTTAAAAAAGAAATGAAAAGTTTAAAATTAGTGACATGTGGCAAGATTACGCTGATCTATATTATTGTAATGTTTGATTTATCAAAATCTCAATAGTGACTACTAAGTCATGAGGATGCAAGAGCTAGACATGTGTTCATTTATGATTATGTTGTACTCCTGCTAGGTCAAATCCACATTTTATTCCCCATAAATTTACAAAGTCAGATGTGCATGAAAATGCACAATCTAGCACTAGGCAATTAATGACAATTCAAAGCTTAGAATTGCTACAAAGATGTAAAAACTTTTAGGCCACAGGGTAAGGTGTAATTGTAGCACCGGGGGCCCACCACCTTGCCACCCCTAGTTCAAGGCTTTTGCTCCCCATCCAGACCACCTCCTGAATACACACACACAGACACACACACACACACACACACACACACACACACACACACACACACACACACACACACACACACACACACACACACACACACACACACACACACACACACAGAGATACATATACATACACACACACACACACACACACACACACACACACACACACACACACACACACACACACACACACACACACACACACACACACATATACACATATACATACATATATACATACATACATATATATACATATATATATATATATATATATATATATATATATATATATATATATATATATATATAAACATATACATATATATATATATATATATATATATATATATATATATATATATATATATATATATATATATATATATAAAACATATACATACATACATGTGTGTGTGTGTGTAAATATATGTGTGTGTGTGTGTATGTATATGTATATGTATATATATATATATATACACACACACACACACACACACACACACATATATACATATATATATATACATATACATATTGTAAGGTTGTGGAGCTAAAAGCTTCACTGATGCAAACAGGAGAGGAGGTTGCTAAAGGTTGCTGAGTTACAGAGAAGTTGGGGTCGTTCTGATCAGCCGACGTCGGCAGGATAGCAGAGAGAAGCAACCGACATCGGTCATATATCGGCCGACGTCGGTCACCTCCAGGCAGACAGGGACCGACGTCGATCGCCTGTGTGGTTCGACTGCGAGCTAATTACGGGTAGTTAGCTAATGAACCAAGTGTTTGCATGATGAGTGCTAATTTTAGACTCATAGCTGCGGATCTAATTATTGTAATTAGATGTCTAATTATTTTTTGGATGAGATCTATATAATAGACTCATGGTTGTATTGGAAAAGTGTTCTAGTTTGAGTTGAGCAAAGTTTGTTCCTTCTGTGTGTGAGGTGAGCAAGGGTGTTCCTCCTAGTTCCACAGTACCAGGTGTAGGTGCTGGTTTTGGAGAGTCAGCTAGATTCTTCAGGAGTGTAGAATCTTGGTCACAGTTGCATGGCCTATATAGGAGATCTACATGGTAAGTAAGATCGTTGATCTGCAGGTGTATGTGTGTGCAAGGTCAAGGTTCACAGGTGAGCAAAACCGTTGTTTGATTTGCAGGTGTGCAAGATCATATAGACAGCAACACAACAGGGAGCAGTATCAGGCAGGATCTACTTAGAGTACAGGTGTGTACTCGGATAGAGCAAGAGAGGAAGGCAAGGGAGTTCCTTCCATAAGTATGGTCTGTTGAATTGCAGGTTGTTGCAAATTCATGGGAGATCTACTTGAAGTACCTTGAGTACTTGTTGAGTACGTGGAGTACTTGTGGAGTGCGTGGAGCACTTGTGGTGTGCGTGGAGCATGGGAGGTGAACACCAACTCTGTATTTGAGTTGGGTGTTGGGACCTGAGAGGGAGAGCTTTGGGGAGAAGAATTACTGTTCACTTGAGGTGTAGCGAGCCTCTGAAGAGGTGGTGGAGAAGAAGTGGCATCTTCTTTATTATATTCTTTTCTATATAAAGTGTTAATACAATTGGTGTATTGTCTCTCATATGCTGTGTTATTCTGAATTCTAGTTACTTGGTGAATCTGGTTTATTTCCACATATTAAGTTGCTTGGTATTTGGTAATCAATTGTATGCTTCCGGTGTTTCGCATCCTCACAAGTGGTATCAGAGCTAAGGTTGCAGGAACCAGGGTTGTGTTTGGTTACAGGTCACTCTCAGGGGTTTCTGATCGAGTGGGAGTAGAGCAACAGCAGATCAAAGTAAACTAAGGATGGAGGAGTTGAAAAGCACAGACAGTCACTCACGGTCTGATGGAAAGAAAGAGCAGGTAAAAGAATATTGTTGGTTAGTAGCAGATCAGCATGAAGAAACTGAAGAAGTAGATGTCGCAAGTTATGTTGCACAGGATGCTCTGGGAGGTTTCTTGGATAAAGTTGAATCTTGGATAAAAGATTCGGTTGCCTCTTTCCATGCAGCCCCAGGTAGAGGAGCTGGTGAGCCTTGCCAAAGAATTGGCAAAGGGGAAGTGAAGCTGAAATTGCAGGCGGCCAACACACAGGTGTTGATGAAGGTCATCCAGGTCCTAGGTCTGGAGATATGGCTAATTTCTTCAAAAAGATTGGGTGATGAGAGATGCACAAGAACTCTCACAGTGGTAGCACTTGAATTAGCTGGTGGTAAGAAGACAGGTACTCTTTATCTACTTGTTTATATTACTGATTCTTCTTCTATTGTGGAGATGTGGCTTTGTAGGCTTGGTCACATGAGCAGGAAGGAGATACATGTTCTTAAGCGGAAGACGGATATATTTGACAGGCTTAAGAACTGGAAAGCCTTGGTGTTCTTGGAGGAGATGGCAAATAGAGTTCAGTGGATGAGGCTGGATACATCTGAGCAGAGCAGTTTGGACATGGGTTTTGATTCAAAGGAGCTCGCGGGTAAAAAGTCATCACTCACAGGCGTACACAGATACCAGTGTCGGTCAGGAGGAATCGGCATCGAATAGACAGGTGCCGATGTCGGTCATGTGCAGACCGAAGCCGGTGATGTCGGGCAGGGTAAGACCGACGTCGGTCATGGGACCGACGTCGGCAGTATGTAAGACTGATGTCAGTCAGGAAGACCGACGTCGGCAGTAGGGACACCAACGCTGGCAGGTTGGTAGTTAGGGACAGACGCATGGAACCGACGTCGGTCGAATGCAGACTGTGGGGTGGCTGAGGTCGGTCACTATAACAAATTTTGGGTGGACAGCATGCTGTCAAGGAGTCTCAAACACCCATATGGAGGACTGAAGGTGTAAGTAGGCCCTCAAATTTGTGTTCCTCTTCTTTATACATGTTGCAGATTGTAGAGTAGGAAGGATCCAGGAAACAGGTGTGAGCTTGGCATGGATGAGGATGTAATTCCTTGGAGGTGAACCAAACAGGTGTGTCTTGGTAGGGTTGCCAGCAGGAAAAAAGCACAGAGACGAATGGATTCCTTAGTAAAAGAATAGAGAGAACGGATACGTGAGACGGAAGACCAGGCATATGGTCTTGAGGAGCTATAGGACAGTGGTACAGGTTTTGACAGGTGGAGGACGAAGCATGGCTTCAGTCAATGTCAGGGTAACTACTGTGGTTTGTCTTACCAGGGGGATGATGAGTCGCGACATCATTCTGTTGCTATATGTGGATAGTATGCTAGCTAGCAGGGTTTGTACATACAGGGTTTTGCTGAGCTAAGGGTAAGATTAGTTCAGTGGCATGTCAGGAGGAGTTTGGAGCAGCGGAATTCTTTGACATGGGAGACATGGAGATCACAGGTAGATTTTGTCTCTAGTGGGAGCTGATGTGAATCAGGTGTTGGTGAGGTTCGGGATGCAGAACCGGAGCACACTAAGGGCTGGATAGGTACAGTGTCCGAAATCACATGAGGTCTAGTATAGACCTGAGTATTCCCATGCAGTGGGAGCTGTCAGAGTTAGGAGCCAATTCGGGGAAGTGGGTTCTCGGGTTCTTGAGAGGGACCGGTAGCAGGTGTTGCTATGCAGGGTCAGGACTTCACTACAGGTGTTGTAGGTTCAGATGTGGCAAGGTACTCAGATGATAGGTGGTACACCACGGGATGTGTGGTGGGTTGTCTTCAGGTGGGAGCTTGAAGAGGGATACAAACCAGGAAACAGATTAGACAGGGTATAGGTACAGGTACAGTGCAGCTGTTTATCTCCAAGTGGGAGATTGTTAGGTTGTGGAGCTAAAAGCTTCACTGATACAAACAGGAGAGGAGGTTGCTGAAGGTTGCTGAGTTGCAGAGAAGTTGGGGTCGATCTGATCAGCCGACGTCGGTAGGATAGCAGAGAGAAGCAACCAACGTCGGTCATATATCGGCCAACGTCGATCACCTCCAGGCAGACAGGGACCGACGTCGGTCGCCTGTGTGGTTCGACTGCGAGCTAATTATGGGCAGTTAGCTAACGAACCAAGTGTTTGCATGATGAGTGCTAATTTTAGACTCATAGCTGCGGATCTAATTATTGTAATTAGATGTCTAATTATTGTTTGGATGAGATCTATATAATAGACTCATGATTGTATTGGAAAAGTGTTCTAGTTTGAGTTGAGCAAAGTTTGTTCCTTCTGTGTGTGAGGTGAGCAAGGGTGTTCCTCCTAGTTCCACAGTACCAGGTGTAGGTGCTGGTTTTGGAGAGTCAGCTGGATTCTTCAGGAGTGTAGGATCTTGGTCACAGTTGCATGGCCTATATACGAGATCTACATGGTAAGTAAGATCATTGATCTGCAGGTGTATGTGTGTGCAAGGTCAAGGTTCACAGTTGAGCAAAATCGTTGTTTGATTTGTAGGTGTGTAAGATCATATAGACAGCAACACAACAGGGAGCAGTACCAGGCAGGATCTACTTGGAGTACAGATGTGTACTCGGATAGAGCAAGAGAGGAAGGCAAGGGAGTTCCTTCCATAAGTATGGTCTGTTGAATTGCAGGTTGTTGCAGATTCATGGGAGATCTACTTGAAGTACCTTGAGTACTTGTTGAGTACGTGGAGTACTTGTGGAGTGCGTGGATCACTTGTGGTGTGCGTGGAGCACGGGAGGTGAACACCAACTCTGTATTTGAGTTGGGTGTTGGGA
>JARHVA010006675.1:137500-157500 GCA_037957365.1 Torreya grandis | reverse complement strand
TTGAGATGAGTGTTTAGTAGTTCTAGATTTCGTTGTCGGTTCGACGCAGCAGTTGACCTGCGATCATAGACAACTGCAGATAACAGACCATAAAAGTCGCACTTATAGCTATTAAACTTTCCTATAATAGTCTTAAATGTAACGGTCTTTTCATTAAATATTAAGTGGAAGCATTAAATATTAAGTGGAAGTATTAAATGTAACGATGTTCGCAATAGATTTAATTTCAAAGTAATAACAACTTAATACCTGGGATATTGTGTTAAATATTAGAGTTTGGATACTCAATTTTAATTAGGTTTTATTTTTATTTTTTCTCAATTTTTTTTTTCATAGGTTATTCATATTATGTTATCAATATGTATGTTGTTTTTATTATCATATTTTAAAATTAATTAACAAAATATCATAACGAGATGTTCTCTGTAATCTTTAAGAATCAGATTGATAATAAGTCACATTTGATATATTATATAAGCTATATCTCTTTCCATATTTAAAAATATATATAAATATTTTTTGAAATAGAAAAATATATCGTTAAGAAAAAAATAAAATAGAAAGACAAAACATAATTTCCATCATATCCAATTATGATTGATTACTTACAAAAAAATAACTCATGTTTTCGTAACAAATTCTATTCTTAATTATTTTTGAAATATTGTGTTTTTTGATTGGCTATTGCTATGTGGGTATTCAAATTTTATATTTATTCTTATAATTGTACTTATCATCGAGAAAGGTGGTTAATGATCATGAGTACTAAATAAGTTTTAAAACGTTTCAAGATCTAATTCTATTTTAAATGATTTAAATACATTTTGATTGTTTCCATCTAATAAATTTTGGAAATATTTTAATATGTAATTATTTTATAAATATATAGTTTTTGATTTATTTGTTAATCTTATTTAATAAAAATAATTTATTCTATTTCAAGATTGGAGAAAATATTTTTATATATTTAATTAATATTTTAATGTGTAAAAATTTAATACTAAAAAAATATCAATAAAAATATTAAGATAAGTCAAATAAAATATATTAAATATTGAAATAAAAAAGAAACTATATAATTACATCCATACAATTGCAATTTCACATATTTATTTTCTTTCACATTAATTATTAAATATACATTTACCACATTAAGTTCAACTAATACCATTTAACAATCATATATTTGTTTACAATTTTATTCAACATAAAAAATGGATCAACAAATATTATTTATTTATACTTTCTTGAGATTCAGTTTTTATGTTCAATATAGAAGGATGCTATTCATCTGTATAATAGATAACAATTGTTTGTATTAATTTCACAATTAATATAACACTGAAATTTCATATAAATTTAAACACAATGGGATGCAGAAAGGGTGGGATTTTATTAACCTTTTGAGGACATTATGATGTTTAACATGGGATTCCTAGAAGAATGTGTATGATATATACTCTGATATAATTTGAAGAAATGTGTCTTAAATTTTTCAGTGTCCAAATCAATATTTTAAAACAAATGAAAGATAGATTTAGGGAGACACTTCAATAGATTCAAAATGACCCGAGTGAAAAAGGTTCTCGAGTATTTTATTAGCAAAATAAATAAATGATTTGATTTTTTTAATCGAAAATTAAAACTTAAAAAAATTATATTAATGTAATTAAGAGATTTTTTTTTAAAACATAATGTCATAAATTAGTTATATTTAAATTATTTAACTTATAAATAAGAGGACCTTATGAAATATGAATTATTTGTTGATTCATCTTTTTGTGTTTGTTTTTGTTTGTTTGTTTATTTATTTATCTTTTTAATTTAAGAGGATTATTACATTTTTACAATCTGAGAATAGTCTTTTATTGTTTTGTTAAATTAGAGATAGGTGTGAGCATAGACAATCAGGAATTCAAGTTTCATATCGCTTTCGTACCACTGATGAATCTTCAAGAATGTTGGTCTAAATAAAATTGGTTGGATTACTCCCATCGCAAATGAATAACTTAATAAAAATTAAACCTAAAACCTCATTTTAAGAAATGCTTAAACTTTACTAAAAATCCTAAACCCCATTGACTATTTATTTATTTATTACGTATTAAAAAATAAAGTATGTTACATCTACTATTTGTAAATATATACTTTTTAATTATATTTTATTCAATTATGTTTACATCATACAACTTACATTTAAATTATGTGTAAATACAATAAATAAAATAGAATATTGAATACTTAAAAACTAACCAAAAATAAGATGATAGATAAATAATTGAAACTTCAATTATTTTTGAACTTTCACAAGGTTAAAACGTTTTGAAAACACGTCAAAAAAAAATTAAGAGAAGAAAAAAATTCTCGAAAGAGTATGAATCTACCCTCCAACGATTATCTCCCTGTTTGGTGGAAACCATCGTCCTTTTTAAATTTTCAACACATAATTTCATTCATGTTCCACTAATAATTTCACACATTTTCAACGGAATATTTGATACATATTCAACTCAATAGAATAAACATTATGCACACATTACACAAAGAATAGTACATATCGTCGCTGAAATTTTTCACACCGTTTTTAGTGTCTTCTCATGCAATTGCAATTATTATATATTCTTCCTCTATTCCCCTCAGTTGTAAATATCCTCATGTCGAATAAGTGCAATATTTGTTATAGAATACAAATCAATATTTTAGGAAAACGAGTGTCAGATTTGGGATGCGATTTGATGAACAAAAAATGACATGAATAAAAAAGGTTATGTAGTTTATTATTAAGAAAATCAATGAATTGTTTAACGGTCTAAATTTGGAAATAAAATTTAAAAACTTGTATATTCTCAACTGGGGAGAAAAACATTTCGACGCTGGGATGTCCAAACATCGCCATATGTGAATACGCCAGTATAAATTGAAAGAGCATATGAAATACGTATTGTTATGCAAAATTTAAGAAGACTGACATCTTTTACTAGGATGTGAATTCTATCAATATAATAAAAATATATCCTACCAGGATAATGTTAATGATTTTAGTCAGGACTGAAAATGAATAATGCTAATGATTTTGGTCATGGCTGAAAATGAATAGTTCGATATTGGTTGGTTTTCTACACATCTATAATCATCAAATCTTTTTTCGTCTTTCTCTTAATGATTCTAGATCTATTTTTAACCTCTGATATTGCACATGTAAATAAACATAGAAATTATAATGCATGCATTCTCATTGTATCTCTAAGCATAATTAATTCCCAGTTTTTAAATATTATAGTTCAATTTTAATCCATATAATGTTGTATTTAGATTGTCTTATGCAACCATTCATTAAGGATTTCCTCAATTTTATTTTCATATAAACTGTGCTAATTATGAAATTATTTTTATTATTAAAACATAATACACTTAATAAATAAATCTAATATATTTTAAAATCAAAATATCACATATTCACTTTTATCATGAGCATTAGATTAATTATTATATGATAATAGTAACTCTCATCCATAATATCTCTCTCTCTTTCGTCTTCTATGTTTATATATGGATAAAAGAAGAGGATAGGGTTAGTTTTCAGGTTATGCTAAGTAGTTAGAAATATAATTTGAAAATACTATTAATAGCATAAGTTAATTGAGTATTTAATTAACATATAATATTCTCTACTAATATTTTGTTGATAAGTATGAAAATAATAGTATCTGCATATGAGTTAAAATTATATATTAAAATTGTATTTTAAACTATAAAATAGAGTATGAGTTATTAAATACGTATAACATCTCCCCTTGAAATGTAATTTGATGACTGAAAGGATAATGTAATTACAAAGCAATTCCCCATTCATGGCACATTCTTTCACTCCAAAAAATCACCTAGATGAACAAGTTTAGCTTCAAGCATTTTTTCAAGATGTTTGAAATTTGATAATATCTTCAATAAAGCTTAAGATTAATAACCTTGTTCCATATTAATTAATAAATATAATGCATGTGGGTCTCATTGTGCTATCTAAGTTAGTGTTCAACTAGCTTGTGGTAAATTTAGATATCACTTAGATTACCACATAAAAGCAGTGTGGTTATGATATGTGGAAAGCCAAATACTAAAAGGAAGCATAAAATATAAATTAACTCATGGATTGAAATGATAAATCTAATATACTTATATACTTCATAGTACTTAGTACATAAAATAATAGTAATTTACTTCCTGGAAGACCAATTCGCATTACATTCTCCAAGATTATATATGTATCCTATGGTTGACATGCAATCATCTAGATATCTTACTCAGTTAGTGCCTATGTAGTAAAAAAGGTTGTATTCCTGATAAAAGTGTCACTGAAAATTGAGTCTTTTCCTCTTAGCTTATACTTAATCCCATAGTAACTAGTAGCGTGAAGATACATTAGAATGTGTTTTACAACTTGGTAATAGATTTCATGGTGGTCAAGATAGTAGCATGATAAGAAGTTATTATAAAATTAAATATCATGAAAATTATGTGTAAAACAAAAATTGCGTATCAAAAATTTATTTTAGAGTGTATCATAAACCAAAGGATAACAACACTTGGGAAAAATATTGACTCTAAATTTAAAAGGAGTTAGTGTAGACTAAGAGAATTCCATGTTGAAGTGGTTGAGTATGTATTGGAATTACTTTTGTTGATTGATAAAAAAATAATTATTAGACTAAAACATGAAGACTGAGATAAATATATGAGAAGCACAAGCCAATCATATAAAAACACATTGTTATACAAGATTACAAATCAATGATTTACAAGAAACATCTATTGGTATAAAAAGAGGTGGATCTCTTCTAATAAGGGGAAAATGTGGGTTTAATACCACCAAATGTGGATTTAATTCCAATAAAGGTGAATCTTCATGTGGTGCAAAAGGGTAAGATGATAAAAGGCAAGGGTTTTAAAACCAAGAAAGAGGAATAGTATTTTAGAGAGGATGAGGTTATGGTGGTGATAGAGGATAGTTTTTAGATCAACGTATAGCTTATGTCTGTTATTGATGTGGAGAAGAAAGGTACATAGAATTTGAGTGTCTAAATTATCAAGATCAATAAATGAGGTAAGAAGATCATCCAAGAGTAAATCTAGTTGAGGCTAAAATAAAAGAGTAGAATACTAAAGTTACACCAAAAGACATTGGAGAGAATATCATGATGAGAAGAACCATGAACACTCCAAGGAAGGGTCAAGTACAAAATAAAGCAGGTGGTGATGAATGGTTTTGATCAAATATTTTTTAAACAAGATGTACTTCGGGTGGAAAGGTATGCAAAGTAATTATAGATGGTAGTTGTGAAAATAAGGTTTCTAATAAATGATTAAGAAACTAAATTTGTAATGTGAAAAGCATCCTAGCCCTTATCAAATTTCATGGTTTAAGAGAGGGAGTGAGGTTATAGTAGATAAATCGTGCTTAATCAAGTTTTCTATATGAAAAGCTTATAATAATGAAATATGGTGTGATGTTATTTATATGGATTCATGTCTTATATTATTGAGAAGACCATGGCAATCTAATAGGAAAGTAGTTCATGATTGAGCAAAGAACACATACACTTTTTGGAAAACTAGTATCAAGGTAGTTTTTTATCTCTTAAAGGGGAAGAGAAGATAGAAAGCATGCTCTGTACTAAATAATTTATCCAAGATATGAAGGTAGTAGGTTTCTATTATATACTACTAGCAAAGAATGAATAAATAGAAATGGTGCCAATACCAACAGAAGTAACAAGAGTGTTGAAATAATATGTAGATGTTATGATTGATGACTTACTATATGGTTTAGCACTGAAAAGAAATATTCATCATCACATTGATTTTATTCCAAGATCAACTCTACCCCATCAAGTAATTTATAGGATGAGTCCAACAGAATATGAAAAATTAAATAAGCATGTTACTGAATTGCTAATGAAGAAAGTGATAAGGGAGAGTATGAGTCCATGTGCAACACTAGCATTGCTAACTCCAAAGAAAGATGGAGGATGGACAATGTGTGTAGATATTAGAGAAATTAATAAAATTATAATAAAGTATAGGATTCCTATACCTCACTTAGATGATATGATGGATGCTCTTGTAGGAGTAAAATATTTTGCCTAGATTGATCTAAGGAGTGGCTATTATCAATTTTAAATTCATGAAGGAGATGAGTAAAAAACTACATTCAACACTAGGAATGGCTAATATAATTAGATGGTGATTCCATTCGGGTTATCTAATGCACCTAATACATTTATGAGGGTGATGAATGTAGTGATATGAGAATATATTTATAAGTATGTGGTTGTTTATTTTGATGATATTTTGATATTCAATAAGACTAAAGAAGAACACTTACAACATTTTAGAATGGTAATGGATTTGTTAAGAAAGAGTAAGTTGTATCAAATTTGAAGAAGTGTAGTTTATGCAGAATAGTTTCATATTTTTGGGATTTTTCAGTTTAGTAGATGGTGTGAAAATGGATGAGGAAAATATAAAGGCTATTGTTGACTGGCCTATTCCAAAAATCATTATAGAGGTAAGAAGTTTCCATGGTTTAGTAACTTTTTAGAGAAAAAGATATTAAAAATTTTAGTAGTATTGTGGCACCAATAACATATTCCATGAGAGGGAAGGAATTTTATTAGATTATAGAAGCCACAAAAAGCTTTGAAATTTTGAAGAAGATTATAGAAAGGCCAATTTTAGCATTACCATATTTTAACAAAGTGTTTGAGGTTGATTGTGATTCTTCATTTGTGGGAATCAGTACTATGTCGAGTTAAGAAGGAAAGCTAATAGCATATTTTAGTGAGAATTTGAATGAGATAAGAAAAAAATATTCTACTTATAATGTTGAACTTTATGAAATTATATAGGCATTAAGGCATTGGAGGAATTATCTAGTGCCTAAGGAGTTTATAATATTTATAGATCATGAAGCTTTGAAGTATGTGAATACACAAAAGAAGTTAAATAGTAGGTATGCAAAGTGGGATTATTTCTTATAGGGGTATACTTTTGTATTAAAACATAAGTCAGGAAAATAGAATCAGGTAGCTGATGCATTGAATAGGAGGGTAGTGTTATTAACTGCTGTGGTGAGTGAAGTAGTTGGATTTAAATTTAATAAAGAATTATATGATATCAAATCATATTTTAGAAAGGTAGTTGAGTAGTGCAAGAATCCATTAACATGTGGGATAAATGTTATTCATGATGAGTATCTTATACAATAAGGTTATCTCTTCAAAGGGAAATAATTATGCATTCTAGTTGGGTCTCTATGAGACCATATAATAAGAGAATTGCATAGTGGTGGTTTGGTTGGACATTTTGATAATATGAAGATAATATATTTTGTGGAGGAAAAGTATTTTCATCCAAATATGAAGAGAGATGTGGTAACGTATGTTTCAAGGTGCAAAATATGTCAAGTGGCTAGAGGACATGCCCAAAATATTGGACTTTGCATGCCATTAATGATTCTAAGAGGGCCATGGATAGCTTTGAGTATAGATTTTGTGTTGGGATTTCCAAACACATAAAGAGGTAATGATTCAATTTTTGTTGTTGTAGACAAATTTTCTAAAATTGTTCATTTCATTGCATGTAAGGAAACCAATGATGCCACTAGAGTTGCAAAATTATTTTTTATGGATATTGTGAGATTACATGGTGTTTCAAAAACTATTACTTCAGATTAAGATACACAAATTTTATGTCAGTTTTGGAGGACTTTATGGAAGAATATGGGTACTAAGGTACAATTCAATAGTACATATCACCCACAAAAAGATAGATAGATAGAAGTTGTGAATAAGGGTTCATGAAATCTATTTAGATGTATTGTGGGAGAGAAACTAAAGAAACAAGTTCCAAAGAAGAAGAAATAAAAAATAGTGCAGGGTTTGGATATGAAGATAATGAGCACAAGGCAAGGGAATTATAATAGGTATTTAGTGTAGTAGGAAAGATTATAGTAAAAAGATAACACTTGGATTATATAATTGGAGTTGAAGAAGATTTAAAAGTGAAAATGGTAGTAGTACTATCAAGGATACTCACAAGAGCTGAGTTATTTTCAACTAGATGAGAATGATGCAAAAAAAATAGGCCAACCTTCCCAAGGCCATAAATTTTGAGTCATATCTCTATTTGAGCTCTTCCATGTACCAAAACAAGTGTCTCAGAAAGTTTAATTCTAAACTGAGATTTGATTTAAATATCTTTTAGAGGCCAAAAGTTATCATCTGAGGTTTCACAATTAGTTTTTAAGGATTTTTTCAAAAAAAATCTAAATTTAGAAATTGTATATTTTTAGAAACAGATGTCAAGGTTAGTTGAATTTCATTCCATAGTCTAATTTTACTATTTTAGTTATTTTCAAAAAAAAAAAATAGAGGTATGCATGCTTGCATGCAAAACATACTATAATTAGTGGCTGCTAAAAATAGACATTTTTTTTTTGTTTTTTAAAATTTTGCATGTAGAATTTAATATCTATGTTTAGGATTATTTAAGCATGGTTTGGGTTTTTAATTATGGGAATCAATTAATATGAATCAATTCTTAGTATTCTTTCAAGATCTTGGTCTATTTGTAATTTTCTTGTTCTTGTTAGTTTTTGGGTTCATTATTTGTTATACATACTTAATGTCGTAAACCCACTTTAATCTCACTATTTTTATTACTTTTGTATGTGGTGCCATGTTCTATGAAGATAAGAAAATTATTATATTGTTTCCTACCATTCAATATTATTACAAGATTGATGATAATTCTTTCGATCCTATGTCACTTCCTACTATGCCAAATGTAAAACTCCATACATATGTTACAATATCATTGTGCTAAGATATTTTATATATCATGCCAATGAAACAAACCCATTTGAAACTATAAAATAAAATTATTTTAGAGGTCATTTTGGTTGTCCAGGTGTATTTATAATGTTTTACAGCATTGGAAGTAGAGTTGTTGGTTTGACCCACAATTTGTCATCATCAAAACTATAGTAAATATCAAAACAAGAGTCATGTAAATTATGTTATTATTAATAAGAGACATCAAAAGTTGTTTAAAAATTGGGAAAAGGTAATATAAAATTATTTTTATGATCCATTAGTTTTAAATTATACTAATGTTCATCAAATAATTTATATCTTACTAATAAATTACTTTAGTCATCCCTAGAATAAGAATAAAATACACCTTCACATATTAATATTAGCGAGTAAATATACATGGATGGACATTATTTTTAATTAATTTTTAATTCTCATCTATAATTTAAACCCATGCATTACATCAAGAATTTTGAAAATTAGAAACAGTTTACTTGGCATCAGAGCATTTTTCTTTTTGAGTCATATTTTTCATTGGGTAGTGTGAACTATGATTTTTAATGTAGGTTAAACATTAAATTTATTTTTTTTATACTTTGGATGAAATTATTTACAATATTATTTTTATGCAATTGGCCATTTCCTTAAGTGTTCTATTTTTTCGCTCGACTACACCATTTTACTGAGGGGTTGAGGGTACAATATGTTGAACTTGAATGCATGCTTGTTTACAAAATCTAATTCTCTAATTTTTTTAAAACAAAAGTCATCATTACCTATTAATATATGCTTAATATTTACCTCATATTTTTTTTAACAATGTCCTTAAAATTTTTGAAGTGATTAAAGACATTTTTAAAAAAAAAAGTAGACCAAAGTTATATGAGAACAATTATCAACAAATATAAGAATGTTTTTATTTATTCAAAAATAAACATTTGTAATGGATACAATATCAATATGAAACAAATTTAATCTATTAATTTATCACAATTTGTTTTGGGTAATGGATCCTTGTACTTTTTCCTAAGTGGATAACCTAGATAAATTCTATCTTTGAAAGAAACTTGTGGGAAGCTAATAACCAAGTGGTTCATTCTTTAGATGGAATTTTGTTGTTTTTATATCTACATATGGAGGAGATCCATTGAATATATTTTAAAAATATTTTATTTGTGAGTATTTTTTGCATATATCATACATTTTTATTGCATTCAATCTGCCAAATAAAGTCACCTTTGAATTTTGCACCTAAATCAAACATCATAAACTCATACTTAAAGTTATACAAAATATTTTTTAGGAGGTATATAAAATTAACATTAGTAAAAAGGAAAAAATACAAAGGATCATCACTATTTTAGTTTATGCAAATGTTTTCATGACCAGAAATTAAGTTTTTATAGTGACTCATGATAATTTGTTAGCTATTATATTTGGCTAAAGATTGGATCTAAGTCTATTTCAAGGGAATTTTTTATAAACTTTAATTTTTAAAAAGATACATATAATTTTTTAATTCATCATATTGTATGTTTTCACACTTTCTTGAGGATTTTCAATATGCTTTTCTACACATCTATAACATTGACACTTTTATAAAGATTAAGTTACTTTGTATTCACCCTCTAGTTAGAATTTTGAGGGAATTTTGTGTACTATTAATGCTTACTAGTTGTCCCATTATAATATGGACCTTGTATTTATTCTTGTATACTATGTGTAGAAATAGGCTAGTATCAAATAAAATAAAAAATATTTCATAACCATATTTTTTGGGATGAAAATTCATAACACCACCTTTAAGACATCATCATTGGTATCTAAATTTAGAAACATAATTATTGAGTAAACATTCTCTAGATGTATCACAATTAAAATTCATTTATAATCCAACATTTGGTGTGTTTTTCCCATTCATTCCATTCATATGGTCTATATTTGAAACTTTTATGTGAACACATAGTCTTTTTTATGCATCCAGATTCATGGAAGTTGCTTTAAATTCATTCATTTCTTATATTTATCAAATTTTTAATTCATATACATAATTTTTTTTCATTTTTATTTTTTATCTATAATTTTAATAGAGTATTTCATTAGGCCTAGTTGTTGAGGACCATACTTATGAGCTTAATATTTTTTCTCTTTTACAACATTACCTATTGTGATATTCAATGGAGGTGTTTCCTTGTGTCATGTTGAAACTTGTTATAAATTCCACCTTAGATAGTGTTGTTACTATTAGAGTGATCATGTTCACTCCAATTTATGGAGTTAAGATTAATTGATTTTTTTCTGTAGTTTTTGGATTACTGTGTAAATACAAAATATTTGGTGTATGCCTATTTAGAAAGTCCAAGATATTTTAAACGGATCATAACAAAAAAAAAGGTTTTTATGAAACCAACTCATATGAATATTTATTAAGCACTTATTGTGTTATCTAAAAAAACATTTAAAGAGAAAAGCTACAAACTATACATAACATTTTAATCAATAATAATATACCATTGTGCATATCAATTATTTGATGTGTATGTATTGTTTGAATGATTGATTGGTTATGTAAATGTTTTTCATGAGAGATATTATATTTTCATTAGTGAATATTACACTAAGACATAGTATCGGATCAAGATTCAACTTCCATTAATTATCCATAGTTTATCCATTGATCGAATCTAATATATGTAGCATTCAATGAAAGTTTCTTGTTTGTAGAGACATTTATTACAGTTTCATGTATTTCATAAATGTCATAACTAGGTGAAAACATCTAGAGGAATTAAAAATTATGAAAAGTAATACATACTTTGTATTAAATTTTATTTTTTTCTTATAGAGCATTGTGAGATCTTTAGAGAGTTGTATCCTTTGTAGCTATGTATAGAACTTAATATTTGACATATGGGATTTATTTTATATGCATTCACAAATTGGTGGTTCCTTTCTCCATATCTACTTTAATATTTTGAAATTCTAGCCTGGTCTTTATTTTTGGCTGATGGTTGGAAACATAGTCCACTACCACCCTCATGACTAGTTATATGAAATTAATCAATATGATCTCTTTAAGATGCATGTTAACTAATTTTTCATTATGCATTTGGTTGATTTTGTTCTCCAAACATAGATGTTGTAGTTCACCTACCACATATAACCTCCTATTCCTTTACATAAATGGATTTTTAAATTATGTGTTCAATAATTTTATTTACCATTCCTCACCATCGATCATAGTAGGATGACAACCTTCTATACTGATGTTGTTAATTTGAGAAACTTTATTTAATACATTTATAGTCAGATCTACCACCTTTATGAGGTATATAGTTTTGAAAATGTATCATGGTTTTTCCCATGTGATGATATTTTATGCATTTACTATATGTATGTCTTCCCATTTCTTTTGTGGAAGGCTTAAATGCTCATGTTTCTACTAGCTTCCCACCATCAACCAAAGTAAAATGTGTCAGTTATTTTTAATAAAATATCATGTTTTGAAACATTTTAAAAGTATAAATGTAAATTTGTACAAGTTTAAGTTTGAAAGATTTCATAGCTGAATTTTTTAATTAAAAAAGTATGTTAAAACTCTAAAGATAGTGGTTATGGGTTCAAATCCCCTCTAATTCAAAGTGGTGGTGTCATTTTTATTTTCATGGGAGATCACTTTTGTAAATTGGTGTTTTTTTTTATGGGATCCATATTTTTTGAAATGGGCTATTAATTTTTATTGAAAGTATGTGGCTAAAATGTTAAAAGTGAGTGAAATTTTATATAAGGGGTGTCAAATATTGTAAGAAGTGGGTAGTTGGGGTTAATTTTCTATTTAGATCATTTTTATAGATCTTTATTATTTTTAAGATCATAATTATTGGAAATATAAAAAATCACAATTTTTTTATTTCTTTCCTTTTAAAACCCACAAAACTTCCATGTTGAGTTTTAAAGACATAAGTGAACTCTGTTTTGATAATATGACATATGCCTTCATAGGAAAATCAACCTTATTTATTTATCTAACGCTCATTCTTGGAAGTCATTTTTAATTTGTATTTATATCCTTTTGACCCATAATTTTGTACTAGTCATCACACATTTTGAACTCATAGATGCATTTTTGATGCAATTCTATAACCTTTTTATGCATCCATTATATTATTTTTTCAACTTTTGGTTTCTTAGATAACTTAGTTATCACATTATTATGCATGCCATCACACTATATAATTTGTGAATGCAATTTTTATCTAACCTTGACATTTAACATATGAGTGTGCCACTATTATGGACACATTTTTAGGATAGGTTGATGTTCATTTTGATTTATAAGATTGTATTTATTGCATTTGGGCCATTTGGTTAAAAAATTTGTAAATAACTATACACTTTTTGGAAGGGGTGTTTTATCTTATTTAGTTTCTTTTTGGTACAAGGTTTTGTATTGTCTTAGTTTTGAATTTATCAATGGACACTGCATTCATTGAGCCCATCAACATATTTAACTACATGTGTAAAAAAATGATGATGCATTTTAAGGTGAAGGGCTTATGGATAGTAGTTCTTGGTGACATTTCAAACATTAAAGATGAGGAAGATATTTGTGGATTGCATCGTTAAAAGATGAGGCACTTTTTCTATTTTCCCTAATGTTTTATATAGTATTGAGTCTCACATTATACATTCCACATCATTTAAGGAATATTTGGACACTATTTGAACTTTTTTTTGGGATATCATTTCACCTTTAATATTTCCTCTTTCTTGTCCTCCCTTTCCTAGTGATGATGTTTTTATGGATGACATTGTTCGTGGTCTTCCAATACCATATCCTATTTATGAGGATGTGATTATTAATGGTGACATGCATAAGGAACCTATTGAATCTCATCCTCCTTAATTTATTACTAATGAATTATCTCATATGTATGTTTTAATTATACTGTGTTATTTTGAAGACACGTAAGAGTAGCATACACCTCTTTTTGTTGCTCATATGGATGCACTTATTGATACTATGCTTGTTTCTCCTAGTGTACCATATTTAAAGAAATGTATTTTAGTATTATAGGATATGAATAATAAATTATTGATGTATAATTACTTTATGTGCTCCCTCATTCATACCAAAGGTTTACTTATCCACTCTGTATAGACTAAAATTTCTATAATGCAACATCAATATGATATGTTACAAATTCATTAATCTATTTCTAGTCAATCATGTAATCCTAAATCTAATACACATATAATTTATTTAATTTTATAGTGTGACGTAAAATATCCCAAGCAACCCATTATTCCTATTGGTCCTATTATTTTATATGATGATTCTATGACTAATTTCATTTCACACTCTATATATCCCACTCTAGATCCACTTACATACTTGTCTTAAATTTCTAATAATTATTCCACTACTTTGGATAATTCATGCTTTGTTACATGGGTCACACTAATATACTTTTGGGCATAAAGTGAAATGCCTAGAAAAAATTGCTAACCCTATCTATCTTGTTAAATGGATTGTTAAGAATGGTCTTAGTTACTCAACATGTGTTTTAAATTTGATGGAATCATTTGATGATAAAAATCTCCCCTTTGTTCAATCTACTCTTTTTGAGGATATTAAGCTACATTTGAACTATGTTACACCTTCACTCAGGGATTAAATACTTAGGATTATAGTTTTAAGACATGATCCACTCAACACTCTTTTGGATGTTCCCTCACATGCTTCTATTTTGGAATTTTCATGCACTCATATGTGAGAATATTCATCCACCATTACTGCTTATTTTGTGTGGATTAATGATCATCCTTGGTGGTATCAACAAAATTATTTGATACAACTCTAAGTTCATGCTTCATGCACTACTTAGCTTCTTTGATTGCATATTTCTTATTTTACCCTTTAATGTTCCATAATTTAATGAATTATATTTAGGCTAATTTGATTTTTGTATCTTTAATATCTCAATTCATAGATGGCATCTTTGATAACATTTTGTATTTTTTTCTATTTATTGGTGATATTTTTTGTTGTATAAGACCATTTTTCTAGTCACACTAATAAAATTGAGGTTTTTTATTTCATGTATGTGTGTCCCATGTTGAGTGCCTTATTGTTTAGTTTCATGAATATCAAATCACCACCAAGGATAACTTATTGATAGATTATGTTTTTTTATCTTTGATGTTGAAAATCTCCCTCAAATTTATTATGGAGCCCATATTTCGTATAAAGAGTATATAGTGTAGTGAATCCCAAGTCAACTTTTAAATGTTAAAGTGGTATTATTTTCCCACTCATTCTTATATTTTGAGCCACTACACCAATTTCAAAATTATTGGAGTAGTGGTTGTGCCCAAACTACTTTAGGTGTCATGTCTTTTTGTAAACCTTCACAGAACACAAAATCTTGTTTAAGAAGTTGATTGATTACATCTATTTTTTATGGGGTATATTCCATCAATTTTACCTATTATAAAATTATGTTGATTTTTTTATTGATGATTCTTTGTATTCCATACAACATGAGGTGTCTTATTTTTTTGTGTGCTTTTACTAGTTTTTTAGGTACTATTTTGTGACCATTTTTCATCCTTGGTTACTCTTTTTCTAGTCTTTTATAATAAATATTTTTTACTTAATAATCCTTGTACATAATAATAATTTATATTTTACATATAGGTTCTTTAGACTGAACATCAAAATATTCCAATAATATGGATTGGTTGTCAGAGGGACACTTTGTATTTCACTATTAATTTTTACATGAGTACTTGGTAAGGCCTATGTGTTGATTTCTCAATCCCTATTATGCACTTAAATGGGTGTGTTCACACTAACTCTTAGATTTTATTTCTATCATTATATATGGATACCTAATTAGGACCTTTTTTCTAGGTCTATAATTATGATATTAATATTTATTTATCTTTTACGACATTACCTAAGTTTATCTTCAACAAAGGTATTAGTTTATATCATGCCCACACTTCTTATGAAGTCCACCTTAGGTATTGTTGATATTCTTGGAGTGATAACATTCACACTCACTCACAGAGTTGAAATTAATTTTGATTTTGATATAATTGTTATATTTTTGTGTTCACATATAATATTTGGTGTGAAATTATTTATGAAATCTAATCTATTTATAGTGGATCACAATAACCAAATGATTATTGTGAAAATAACTCATATGCAAATTTATTAGGATTTCCTTATGTTTTCTCTCATGTTCTTGAAGAGATAAGTTATGGATTATAATTTTATTAATAAGATATACTAAGTGATTACTATGCATATTAATTATTTATTATGTATATAATGTGTAAATATTATTCTGGTTGTGGTAATAACTTATATGAGAGATCATACATTTTCATGAGTTAATTTTAAAATTTGATAGTTATAAAGGTGTTCTTAAATATCTACCCAATGTTTTTTAATGCACATAAAATTTGGATATCTATCTTCATATGTGTGAGAAGGCTAGGTGTATATTGGGGTATGATCCTAAATTTCACTCAACCAATAACAATCTCATCATAAAATATTGAATTTCATATATAAGGATCCTTTCTATTATTGTGGAAAGTGAGAATAGAGCATAAAGTCATATTTTAAGTTTATGAAGATCTATTATTTAAGAGTCTTGTTATAGTGTAACCATTCTCAGTTTCACATTAGCATTTTATATCCCCTTGTTAATTAATACAATTTCTATTTTATTAGTGAATTTATTTTCTCTTTAAATATGATATATGTGTGGGTGTTGTTATGATTATATGTAAAATCCACTTTAGAAACTAGTGTAGAAACCATCCCCAGACATAAGCGTAGGTCCAAGTATCCTACTCGTAGTTAGAAGAAGTAAACTAGGGAACCAAGATAACTACCCATATCATGAACAAGGCCAAACCATCCCAAGTGAAGTGAAAACTAGTATGGATCCTCAAAGGATCTAAACACATCAAGGAAATAATAAACAATGATTAATAATAGAAATCCAACCAACACCCTAAAGAACCACTCCAACCCATACCACCAAATATCATAGAACCAATGGTAAGAATCATACAAGAACTTAAAAAACAATGAAAACTAAACAAACCAATGGCCTAGGTAAGGCACTCTTTATTGACATAACTGCCAACATCATCAGTCTACAAAATTAGGGAAACAAATTTTGAAGCCCATCTTAAAGCGTCGTAGCTAATCAAAAAATAAAGTCCTTATCTAAAAATGTTTCCATCATCTTATCTTTCTAGGAGGGAGGTATTTCTCTTTTGTTTTTGCTTCATCTTAGAAGATATTTTACCATTGCCATTATTTTGGTTTGAATTTTAAAAAAAATCTTCTTGACAAAGGTAAAATACCCCATTTCTCTCAACCATGTGGTTGTATATTTCTCTGTCAAAGCCTCAAGTTCACATGTTCCCTAATGTCTTAATTTAACATCTAGATAATGTTTGAGATCTTTTAAAGCATCCATTTCCTCACTTGGAAACTTAATGACAAAACCATTATCAACATGAATTTTACTCTTTTTATCTTGGTGAAGAACAAATACCATGTTCCCCTGAACAAATAATATGCATGGTGTTGTTAGTGTAAGGTTTTTATTCCATTTTATGTGTTTTCCTACATAGGGATTTAACTTTATTAGGTGTAATATTGAAGTCACTTAGGTGTAATAATTATTTCATTAATTTTAACATGCATGTGTCTAATTTGAAATCAAATTAGTTGGTGTGGATGTGATTTTAACTTGCAAACTAATGTTGATGGTTTTCACATGCTACTTACTATTTATGTGGCAATTAACTTGTGTTCACATTTCTAAATATGTTGATTCATTACTCTCATGTACCTATCCTTAGATATTTTTTATTCAATTCTATATACATGTTTTTATTATGCTCATAAATAATTCATTTTTTTATAAAACAATTTATCCATCCTCATGTTATGTGTCTACTGTGTTTGAATCTCACCAGTTATCAATCATAACTCATTTTGATAGATCATGGTTCATTCTGATAGATGATTTTATTGAAATTTTTTCCTATGAATCAATTTTTTTATAATATGATATAAAAACCATGTTAATATAGTAATTATCATAAATGAGGATTATCTCTTTAAAAAATAAATAAATAAAACCTAGTCCTAAACCAATTAATGGATTGTATGATGAAAAATTTAAATCAAGTCATAAAAAAAGCTAGTGTAATTTATGTTTAATAGATACATAATTTTAATTTGTACAAGAAACTTACACATAAAATAGTGTCTTTTAAGGAAAAATAAGTGTCAGTAATCTAAAACCAAACACAAAATCATAAAGATGAAAAATCTATGTTCATGTAGAAAGAGGTTAGGAGAGATAAATAAGGTTTAAATTTAGACATTTATACAAAAAGTCTATACAAAAAAATTTTAAGTTGAATTAAAATATATTGAATTTTATCATTTTTCATTCCCTAAATTAGTTTAGGTAAAGAATAACATTGAAATTTTTATATCAAAATTCTAATGTAAAAATTTAGAGAATGGGTCAATGAAAAAACTTTCCAAGCATTCAGAAAATAACAATTTCAAAACATGATAAAGTGTATTTTGTACCACACACATGTAGGATTTTGTGCCTTCTTAACCTCGTGGATGAAAAAATGCATGAGCTACAGTACAATGCTTCATAGATGTGAGGCTATGCTTGCACTCTCATGAATAAACCACCTTACATCCATCATACCCAATAGGATATAATAAAACCACTATTTTACTACATGATGCACATATTAAATAATACCCATTGGCTACATTGTGATAGAAATTCTATCTTGATTACTTGAAAATGTCATCTAGTCATCGATTCAAATCCAAAACTCTATCCATATATAATAATAAACACTATCAAGATCCAAATATTTTTCATCCAAGAAATATTTTTCATAAGGATATTCAAAATATTTAATTATCTATGTACTTTGTAGTGATAGGGGTTTTTCAGTAGTGATTTACTATTTTATAGTTTTTAGCCAAAGGAGGACTCATAGTGACCTAAGACCTGGAGAAATATAGGTTTTAATTTTATCAATTTAAAAATATTTTTAATATACATAACATATTCCATGACCACATCATTTTTTCATTGCAACTAAATAAATATTTATTTCTATTTGATCTAGAAAAATTCCAAATCCTTGTTGATTTAGCTCTTAAAATTTCTAAAGAAACAAAAAATAAGTATAAATATACTAGGTTTGATCCATCTCTAGTACTCAAGATTAATATTCGTAAGATTAGGGATTGTCATATTGGTCATGTGGACCTGGAAGAGTTTCATAAGTAATTCAATGTTGAGAATTTAAATTTCATCTCTATTAGCCTTATAGAAAATGGTCTACCTAAAGCAATTAATTTCCCTATATTAGTGCAATTTTATAATATAGTGTTCACATTTACTTAACACTATGACCCAGAATAATATGTATGTAAAATGAATATGTGGGTCTATAATTATTAAAATTTGTGGGGTAAAAATTGGAATGATATTAAAAATCATATTAAATGAAAATTATGGAAGGATGAGTGTGTTAGTGGGACAACTTTAATTGGACAAAAATCCTTGGAAGCACCTGATCATCATCAACTATTCAAGAATGAATCTTAAGATAAGTCAACACTCTAAGTTCCCAAAAACATTATTCAAGTATGACTTTAAATAAGAGATATTATATCCCATTTTATTTCATAATACTGATTTTCATTATTTTTGAAAAAATAGATTTTATGGACCCATGTCATACTTAAATCATTGACAAAGTTTTAGGCCAAAACTAACTTCTAGTTGGAGATGTTCATTGTAAATTCATGAGGATTAAATTCAGCCATAAAATATCATGATGACATACTCAAAGTGTAGTTATTGTTTTTCCCCATGATAAGATTTTATTTTCCTCATTATCAATAAATATGAAGATGACTTGTAAGCTATTATATACACAAAAACATTCTATAAATGAATAGAGGTTAACAGGTGAAAACGATTGCATAATTGAATAAATTTACTATTTATCCTCTCTAAGAATAAATTTTTAGGTATTTTT
>JARHVA010006675.1:122500-132500 GCA_037957365.1 Torreya grandis | reverse complement strand
CTTAAGGGAAACTCAATCCCTTGAGCAAAGATTTAGATATAAATACATAGACTCATAAGGTTAGCACATTGGTGCCACTGGATTAGTGCTAGCCTATAATCATGTATCCTATTCTAGAGGTTGTTCTTCCAATGTTTAATGAGGAAGGAAATGAGGAATGAATAGAGGTGGGTATGAAAAAAAGAAGAAACTAAAAACTGAGACCCCTCATTTGCTTAGATAAGAATTGAGTGATTATCCTCTATTTTTCAAAGTGATTATCCTCTATTTTTACCATCAAATCAAGGTATTGAGGCCTTCACTATTATGTGCAAGTTATAATCTAGCTATGTTTGAACTACTTTGCAAAAACATTCAGGTTGTTTTACTGCTTTATTTTTTTTTGTATTTTGGTTGCCTTTCTTTGTGATTATTGTCCATCTAGGGTTGTAGGACCCTTTTTACTTTGTGCTCTCTTTGTTCCATCTGGGGTATGGTACCTATCAAAAAATGGGGTATGGCCCTTGTCAAAAAATCATTTACCAATTAAAAAAAAAGGTGAGGATAGTAGAAAAATCTTTAGAATGTTGGTATATCTTAGAGAACCTCACTTGTTGATACAATTCCATAAAACTTGTTTGAGGTGTAAGATTTTTAGAGTGCTTAAGTAGAGTCATTGATGAAAAAAATAATTATCCAAATAAGTGAATCATAACATTACTACACTACATACATTACCCTCACTCTCTAAAGGAAATAAATAAAATAGTAACATATAATTGAAACAAAAACAATATATCTCACATTCACACATTTCTACATACTAATATTGAATAAAACATTACATAGTCTCATGAGTGGTTTTAATTAAAAAGCATCAATATTTTAGAAAAAATTATCTCTTTACATCTCTATCTCAACTAATCTTAATTTTATGTTAGTGTGGTCTCCTACATTTAGAACTATCCCTCACATCAAATTATTTTTCTCTCTAATTTAGGTACGTGTTTCTAGATAACCGTGAATGGTAAAGAAAAATTTCCAAATCCTAGAATTACATGGCAAGACATTTGAACACACACAATATTATACTCTCCCACTTAGGATGAGGAGGAAACAATGACACATTTTAATTTGTAGACAAATGTATATTTAGGGATCAAACATTGGTCAATAGAATTTGTATCTCTTGACTCACACAATCAAATCTATTTATTAAAAAATGAAATAAAATGGAAATATAAATGTATGAATGGAATTTTTACACTATCAATTATGCCTAAAATTTTAAATTTATAGGAATCCATACACATCCTTTAACATAGTATTATCATCCTTAAGAATAAAAATGGAACAAACATTATGAAAACATTGTAGTTAAATCGTGATGGAATCTGACAAACCATTATCTATTATATTTACATGTATAAATTATATAAGAACCATTGAGATGGTTTTTTTACAATCATGATGAAGGATAAATGATATCATTTTTTCCCTTACAACCAAATCTCTCTTTAGTGATCAAAAGCTAGATATAGAGTGCATATCTCTTGACTCACTATCCTGATTGGTAAAATATATTCATTAGTCCATCTATATGGGAATATAAATGTAGTAATGTCATTAATTTAACATCAATTAGGGATAAATGTAAATTTTTTGAGGTGGTTTGATGCATACCTAAAGAGAATATTTCATTCATTAATGGTAAAAATGAAACAAGCTTTATGTAGGGACTGTACATAATTTTTGAGTGATAGAAACAAACCATCAACTCTTAAAATTACCTGAGTGAGTAATATAATACACTATTTTAATATTATCTACCTAAAAAATGCATTATTAAAGGTGTAAATTTTTATCTTTCTATCAGATATAGCTTTAGGGACCAACGTTTTTGTGAGTAAAACATGTATCTCTTGACTTGTTAGTCTAATCGATGAAATGTATTAATAGATGATTCTAAATGGGCATATAAATTATGGAAATACATTTGTCTAATTTATATTAGGCATATAATTCAAAATATATTATGTGTCTATATGCATCCTTAAAGATAATATTCTCATCTTTAAGGGGAAAAATGGAATGAACTTTGTAGATCAATTGCAGACAAACCATGAATCACAGAGATGAATTGTGAGTGTCCTCATAGCAAACCCTAGAGGAATTTTTCCACTCAGGATGAGGCATAAACCATGACACATTTTTTATTGCATCTAAATCTCACTTTAGGGGGAAAATATTAGTTTATAGATTTTGTATCACTTGACTCACTAGCCCAATTGATGAACCATCTTAGTAGATGCATTTATATTGGCATATAAAAATTATAAAGGAATTATTATCCTATCCATTACAACCTATATTTAAAAACTTTATCTATTTGGATGCATTCTTTAATATAATCTTTAAGTCTTTAATGGTAAAAATGGAAAAAAAATTACACAATCATTGCACATGAACCATGAATGGTAGGAAAAAACTATCATCTCCTAATATTTCATGGATTAGTCCTCTTATCACCAATTAAAGGATCTTGTGCCACTTAATATTATATATATGGTGGAATGTTTTCTCTTGCATCAAAATATTTCTTTAGGGACCATAAGTTAGTCAATATAATATATATCTCTTGATTCATTATCCAAATTAATGAATCATCTTTGATGATGCATCCAACTGAGAATATAAACACTATAATGGCCTTTGTCCACTATCTAACATGAATTAGAGTCTAAATTTTCATGCAAGCAAAGACATCCCTTAAGATAATATTTTCATCCTATAGGATAAAAATGAAACAAATTTTGTGTTGAATTTTTAGGAAAATAATGAATGGTATGGATAAACCATTAAATCATACACATGACTGGATGAGTATTTTGAGCATGAAAATAGGATTTTTTTAATAGTTTTCAATGATAGAGAAACTGCTGCATGTTTTTCTTTGCAGCCTAATATCACTCTAGGGACCAAAATTTGGTCATAAAATGAGTATATCTTGACTTGCTAGCAAAATCAATGAAATATCTTTATGAAAACTTAAAAATGGGAATATAAATCCTACAAAATTACCTTCATCTATTATCTATAATTTTTAAGAACCAAACATTTCACTATTTAATGTATCCCTCAAGATAAGATTATCATTCTTAAGTAGAAAATTAGAACTAACATCACACATGGCACAAGTGAATCATTATTGGTAGAAAAAAACCATCACCTCCTATATTTTGATACAAAATTACTATGAGAACCCCATAGAGTATTCCATGCGACTTGAGATGAGTGAGAAATGGTGAAACATTTTTTCTTTTTACAAAGTCCCATTTTTTGTAACAAAATTTGGTCAGTAGTGTGCGTATGTCTTGAATTTATTACCCAATCAAAAAATTATGTTCATATACACATATAAATGGGAATATAATTAATATAATGTCCATCTATCATCAATCAGTCCCCTCAATTGAAATTTTCACACAGCCGCATGTAACTCTATAGAAAGTATTCTCGTCATTAAGGGGAAAAATGAAATGAACTTTATGCATGTGTTATAGGTGAACTATCAATGGTAGAGAAGAATCATATTGTCATAAACATCCATAGGTGATTCTTATAATCACACCCATGATAATTATCTTCCAATTGAGATGAAGGAGAAATGGTGGCATGTTTTCTTTATTACATGTATATCTTGGCATGTTAGTCTAATCAATGAACGATATTAACAAATGCATTTATATGGTTATATAAACATGTGAATGGAATTTTTTTAGGATTTATTACACACTAAAGTTAAAATTTTCATGTAGTTGAATGCATACCTTAATATAATCTTCTTTTTCTTAAGGGGGAAATGAAATGAATTTTTTGTAGGTGTTAAAGGGAAATCATTAATGGAATAAAAGAACTATAAGCACCTATAATTACATTGGTGAATATTATTAGCACTACCCAGATGTGTTTTTACCACCAAAGATGATATATAAATGGTGACATGTTTTCTCTTACACAAGAATATCACCTTAGGTTCCAAAAGTCAGTCATTAGAATGTGTATGTCTTTACTTACTAGCCTAATTGATGAATTGTATTCACATATGTATTTGTATGGATATATAAATGTTATAATGGCCTTAATATACCATATTCCATGCCATAAATCTGAATTTTTCATTCATATAAAAACGTCCCTAAATATAATCATATTTCCCTTAAGGTAAAATATGAAACTAACCTTGCATAAACATTATTTATGAATTCTAAGTGGTAGATATGAACTTTGATCTCATACAATTGCATGTGCGAGTAATTATAGAATCATATGTTTGATTCTCTTCCACTAAATATGATTTATAAATATTATCATGTTTTCTCTCTTATACAAATCTTTATATATGGTCCAAAACTTGGTCAGTAGAACCTATATCTCATAGATCACTAGCCCAATCAATAAATCATCTTTTCAAATGCATATAAATAGATAAATAAACATATGAATGGACTTCATATCCATTCTATCAGGCTTGGGATGTTAAATTTTGATGTGGATGGATGTATCCCTTAAGATAATGTTTTTCCCTTTAAGGGGAAATATGAAACTAACTTTGTGTAGGTGTTTCTGGTGAACTGAGAGTGGTAGAAATAAATTATCAACTCATAGATATACACAAAATAATCTTATGAGTATCCCTTAGAGGATTCTCTTCCACACAATATGAGGAAGAAATGGTAGTACATTTTATTTTGATGCTAAATCTCTCTGAATACCAAAATTTTCCTAGGATGATGCATATCTCTTGACTTTGCTAGCCCAATTGACAAACTATCTATGTGGATGCATCCAAATAGGCCTATAAATGAAAGAATAAATTTCATTTATGTCACCTCTATGTTTATATTAGTATATAATATCTAGATGATTCACTTAATAATAATATTCTCATCCCTAAGATGAAAATTTTAGTGAACTTTGTACAACCACTGCAGGTGACATGTGATGGGTAGAGAAAAAGCACCAACTCATAAATATGCATGGTAAAATAATATGAGAACTACCTTGAGGATTATTCCACTCATTATGAATATAAAATCATGTAACATTTTATATCACCATCAAATATCTATTTAGGGACCAGAACTTGGGAATTATAAAGCATATCTCTTGGTTTCTTATCCCAATCGATAACCCATATTGGTGGATGTGTTTAAATGGGTGTAAAATTATAATAATGGTAGTTGTATAAAATTGTGGTTGATTTTAATAGGCCATGATGGAAACCCCCTAGGTTTATTTAGGTGAATTAGATTCATAGCCTTGGAAAATTTGAGTGTGTAGAGGAGGGAAAATTTTGCCTTATTTGTTTTCCATACAACCACCTAACAACATTTGGCTAGGATGATAGTGGACTGTGAACATTTATGGCATTATGTTGTTAGATATCATGACACTATCATGTGATAGTATGCTATCATGTGACTTTATACCACCACATGATAATATGGTGTTGGGCAGCACCATGATACCATATGACATTAGACTATCATACGAATTGATGCTATCACATGACATCATTCCACTAGGCAGTGTTGTGCTACTAAGTGGCACTATTTTACCATAAAAGAGTATATTATCATGCAACATCATGATTTTACACAACATCATGTCTCCAAGAGGTGCCATGTTGTCATGCAACACTATGGTACTATGCGATAGTATATTGTTATGTGACATTATGAAGTCATAGGGCATCATGCTACTAGGTAACACTACGCCACCATATAACTTGTTACTATCAAGAAAGACTATACCATCATGCAACATGATGCTGTTATGTAGTAAAATGTTGTCATTTGACATGTTGGTTTTATTGTGGTATATAGTTACCACTTAACAACTTGCCATAATCCCTTGGTGTACTTCTTGGCATCAGTATGTTAAAGATCACTAGAACATGATTGTCTCTCATCGATCACACCAACCAGTTGATTTGGTTACTCTCATGGCTTATAAATTCATCCAAAATGCCCTTATTTTCACACTTTATTTTTATATTTTTTCTCACCTTCCCTTTTCTTTTTAGGATTCACCTACAACTTCAAATACTATAGTAAAGTTTCAGCTACTTTTGAATCTATAAAAACTAAAACAAGGGTGATCCAAAACATAATTTTTAAGAGTCTATTAGTCAAGAATTCCTCTAGTTGGTAGAGTAGCTAGAATATTATGTATATTAGATAGATCAATACAAACTCAAATTCCTTGTACAAGTGTCGTAATATGACATGATGATCTACCATAACCTATTGCAATCTATGGTTTCCTACTATAACTATATCAAGAACCATTTATGTTTTTGGTTTAATAATATATTAATATCCTTTAACACCTATCCATTAGATATCCATAGTTTAATAGGCCTTCCATATTACAATTCAAGCCCTATCAGCACCAAGGTTTTGTTATCTGATGTTGAAAAATGGTACATGGATTCAGTCTATAATTTGGCTATAGACCTAGCTGGTAAGTGTTATATTTATTAATGATATTAATACTCTTTTATTTGTTCTTGATTAATTTATTATAATTAGTTCGATGTCCTAATTGTATTTTCATATATTCTATTATCATTATAGATAGTTAAAACCAAGTGGGAATCCCTATTGAAAAAATAGCTAATCCACTTCTCAAAGCTATTATGGATTTCTTCTAATCTAGAATTGGTTTGTAGGGAAGACCATCATAATTTCCATTTGGGATATTTACTACATTCTTTGTTCTCTATTGGGTGTTATATGTGGCTGGTTCACGGTTATATCCAACAAGATTACGACCAAGTTAAATTATACATTTTCATAGGATACTTGCACCATTTCATCCTCCAACTATATTATGGCCTTGTATTACAAGGACTTATATGATATACATAGTAATATAATTCCCACTACCCTCCATCAAAAATAAAATATAATTCTTTATCTATTGAGGAACATGAGGTAAGTTGAGTTTACCTAATAGTCACCACTGATAATTTATACATATTTCTAATTGTAACATCTCTTAGATTTTTAGTTGTTATAGGTAAGAGTGCATGCATATGCCAGAAGAAAATAGGTAGCATCCAAAGGTTGGTGTGCTCTAGAGATCTGTAGTGATATTGATTCTATAGAGTATTCATTCAATTCATTTCAAATGTCCAAATGTCGAAGAAGTGAATCTATTTTGTCTCCGCTTTCACATTCCCACCAATTTTCTTTAATGTTTATTTCTTACATTATTTAATGGAAAAAATATTTTTCATATTGGTTTATTTTTGAATTAAATTTTCTTAGAATTGAGTAGTTTATTAACTAGATAATTTACTCATTTTGTAGATGAAATCACCATTGTCACTCTGATAAGTACAATAAGAGGGGAAGAGGAAACTCCCATAAAGACAATTAGAATGGAAGAGACAACCCCCACATGAAACATAAAAATGGAAGAGGTAGTTACCCCGATTACATGTAATAACAAATTCTATTTGAATTTAAATTAATTTTATGTTTTTGAATTTAATGGTTTTAAATAATTTTTTATTTTATAAGCCACCCTAAATTTGTAATGAGACCAAGAAGTATATCACCACCCCCACCATGCATCCAAACTTGAAGAAGATGAAATAACACCTCCCTCCCTAGATAGAGTATAGGAACGTTGAAAATTTGTGATTTCCCAAATTTCTCTATTGGTGGGATTTTTAGTGCACAAGGTATTACGTGTTTGTAGTAAATTTATCAAGATGAAGAGTTTCTTGGGATAAAAATGGGGCCCTAGCTAATGGTGGATTAAATCCACATGATTTTATTCAATTTTCTAATGTTCCTACATAAGTTGTTTCTAGGGCTACCTCATCCCCAACTACCCTAGCCCACACTCATAATTTGAACATTTGTAATGGTTCCCTCAATATTTTTTCATTAGAAAATCTAGTTTCATAAAATCTAATAGCTAATTTAAGGGAGGATGTTATTGAATAATTTAATGATTTTAAACAATGGAAGATAAGGTAAAAAACACTAATCAAACAAATCAATACCTGTTATCACAACTACTCTCAAAGAGTTAGTTATTTTTTCACTTATTCAAAATGAATCCTTACAGAATGATGCTTTATTCCATCAAGCACACTCTAGATTATTATTTTTTAATAATTTTTATAATGATAATGTTTTAGGTATTATGATAAATAGGTTAGAAAATTTAAATAGATAAGCCCAGGCCTATGTCAATAAATAGGCTAGAGATTTAAACCTTGTTACCATTGCACAAGTAAAGAAGGAAAAAGTTGTGGTAAGTTTTCATTATATATAATGTGTGTTTTAGTTATTAAACATTGTATGTGCTTGAGACTTATATATAATTTTTTAATTATAGGAAAAATATGGAAATTTGAAGCAAGAAGCACATATTCTTCATGTGTATTTGAAAAATTCCCTGAAAATTATCGCCTCAATGATTGCATTCAAAGAAAATCTTGTTCTATTAAATAAAGATAACAATACTTTGAAAAAAAATATTTAAAGATCATGGGATGGATCAAAGCATTTTACTGAATAAAAAAATAGACGCGGATCTAACTATTATTTCATCTGGTGATGCAATGAATGATGAGAGGGTAAATCTAATAAATATCAATTCTTCTACAGAGGATCTTGAGAAGGAAGAAATTATAATAGAGGATACACAGGTAGGTCAAGACAACGGGGTTTCCATGGAAAGGAATGGAAGGAAACAATTGGCTGGAAAGTCTATTCTAGATAAATGTTAATTTATTGTAAGAAGTTTATAATGTTCAAAATGAAAATGATTTATATCATGTTTGTTTTAAAAACACTTGTTTTATTTAATAGAGTTTATAATGTCAATGATATTTTATATTTTTTCCAAATACTATGGGTATATAATTTTAATATTTTAAAATATATTATGGTCAAGTTTATATATTATTTGGAGATAAAGCAAAGTAAATACTATATGGAGTTATACTATTCTAGTAGTTGTATTATTTGAAAAAGTGTTGGTTGAATGTATTGTTTAAATATTCTTCAATCTAAACTATGGTGGAGGAAATGTTAGCAAATTTAAATATTGATATTATTTATAGTTATAATGTTATGTAATAAAAAGATAACATATATAGTTTTTTTTTCATAGTTGTTAGATTGAATTATTATAGGGATATGTTGATATTGTGGTGGAATTTAGAAATATACGATCCCCAACTATAGGAAAAATATTTCCTACATATTTGTGTAATGGTTTGAATGTAAATGTGTAATAGAATAATATTGGTATGATTAAAATATTTATCTATCTTTGGGTTCAACACTTATGCATGTATTAAATCTATGTATAAGCTCTCCAAATCACTATTATAGATAATTAAGATGATGAAAACAAAAAATATTAATAATTGGAAAAGTTCTAATGGCATGATAACTGGTTTTCTATGGTTCATCATGCATGTATACACATAAGATGTGTATGATTCAATGAATGCTATAGTGAATGCTCTATAGAATGTTACTTACAATTATTATTGATTATTAATGAATGACTTACATTACAAAGGTTATATAAGTACTATTTGAAATACAAGAAATTGTAATAGAACAAAAAAAGTGATTAATTTCAATGTATTAAATTAGATTCATATTTGTAACATGCAAGAAATAGATTATAGAATTTAAACTATTTCAAGATGAAAGAATATGAAATATTTATAAAAAATGTAATTTCCATACTTAAAAAATTAAAATTCAAGTAGATGTAGATAATGTGAAGATGAAAGAATATGAAATATCTCATAAATAATAATTACTATACTTATCAAACTAAAAGCTGGGTAGTTGAAACAATCTTCAAAAAACATACTCATTATAAGTGTGATTTGCATCTACCATGCCAGTATCGTATTCAATCATGGTATTTTGCATCCTCTGTATTAGTAGTTGTATTAATAAATACTCTTATT
>JARHVA010006675.1:77500-117500 GCA_037957365.1 Torreya grandis | reverse complement strand
TTGGGATTTTTGAGACATACCATATCTTACAAGAATCATAATTTTGTAGTCTTTGAATCAACAAAAAATCCCTTTTTATGAACTCATGTAGTTATGAGGCTATGAGATCATGATACTTGGTGAGATGTGACTCACTTACATCCTGTCAAAGACCAAACGCATTAAAAATTATATTGACACTTAATGATGAAGTGTTTCAAATTAGTGACATGTGGCAAGATGTTACTGAGGTGCATCTTTGCAAAGGTCAATTCCTTAAATTATTCAAAGTGACTGCTAAGTCAGGAGGCCATGAGTACTACACGTGTTTGACTATGATCATTTCATATGCCTACAAGGCCAAATACACATTTTATTCCAGACTAGTATTTTTTGCAAACAAAACCCAACTCTAGAAATTGTGAAGAACCATGAAGTTGCATTATGATGTGAGACGATGATGTGTGGCACATTGTGGTGATTCCATAACTTCACAATTCTTAAGATCCTCAAAAGTTTCTTTTCAAACAATGAAAGTGCATGTGCACAAGAACACAATATGTGGCACAAAGTGAGGACTTTGACTTATTGAAATATGTAAGCTCATGAGAGCACAAGAATGCACCGTGTATCTAAGGAACCCAAGTAATACATGCTACTTATCACTATATGATGTAATGATGCCACATTGTTGTAGTTGATTCAAGCACCTAATAAAACCTATTTGGTTTAGGTTGTTTGGATAATTATCTAGTTATTGGAACATAGATTAAATCTTGAACTTGGGTAAATATTATATGTTTTAAAGTAATAAAGTAATTAATGGACTCAAATGATTATTTGTATCCAATACTATACATACGTATAGGTGTTTTTATTGGTATTCAGATGTTTGAAATATAATGGTGAGTTCTATATTAGGATATGAGTAACTTAGATAAATTTCTATCTTATTGGCCAATAACTTTTAAGTCTCGGGATCACATTCTCGTACAAGTTGATGTCATCAAAATTTCTCTATCTTACCCATATAAATTTAATAGAATTAATTGTTGAAATTCTTATAAGACAATATTATAAAAACATATATGTTTATCCATAATATTTTGTTTATCTTATTTTATCATCTCATAAAAGAAAAAAAAGTTATAATTGATTTTGAGTGGCACATGATAATGCTATAAACCATTACTAATCACATTCATGCCACAATTATATTAAAATAATAAATATTTTATGAAGAGAATCCTTGTCTATATGGAATTTAACAATTATCATTCAGCATGTCAAGACATTATTGGCAAATCTAAGATCTGACTAAATCATGAAAACCTGAATATAGAGAGATAAATAAAACATATAAACTTTATTATGTTTTCATATATTAGATACAATACAAACTGGTTATTATATAACCAGTAAGATAGCACAACCACTTCCTAAAAAATATGAACTTACCCAATAATACATATGGGCAAAACAAACCTTATAGGAATATAATTCTCAATAATACAAATAAACTAATATTCTTATAACAAGTTTAAAATATTTAAACATATATAATAAATAATTAATAATGTTATTAAATCCTAACATTCACCCCCTTAACATTATTAATTCCTATCACCCTCTTAAATCAAACATGACAAAAAGGTTTGACACTCTTTGTGTTCCCTGATCACCTTTGCGGTGGCATGCCATATTTGTGGCTTCATGGTCTTTGTGGCACCTTGGTTTTTTTTGTAGGATTACCATAAGCCTAGAATTGACAGAAGTACATCTCTCTGCTTAACACCATCTATGGTTTCTTGGATTACCACAAACCTAGAGTTGACAGGTGGTCTCAACTACTTTATACACATCGATGGTTTCTTAGATTTCCACAAACCTTTTTCTAAGAACCAAGCACTATTTTAGTGTTTTTGGTCCCCATAATATTCTTCATCAGGAGGTACCAAATTAGAAAATAATGCTCAGTATTTTTCAAAAAACATAAAATGTAGAAAAACAAAAATGAGGACTAAGTCCTTATCACCTCCTATAGCCTCTATATGTGATTGTTACCACTCCATCTCATACAATATACATATTCGTTACTACCACTAGCGATTATCCTTGACATAGTTGATTTGGCGCAAATCACACCACACTAAAAAAGAGAAAAACACACCATGATGAAAATAAAACACCACATAAATGCCACCATAGTAATAATACGACCTCATCGTAGGCAACTCATGAGAGTACACCAATTATCCTCCAGCCTCCGTATATCCTCTAGCCTCTAGTGGATGAAGTTTCTTAGTGAATATCTTGATTAAGCTCATTTGCATGTTGTTTTGACTAAAATGGGGTCCCTCCACAATACTGACATGCTCATCTAATGTTGAGTACATCTAAAAATGCATCTGTTTACATTTGATCTAATATTTTTATTTTTGACATTTGACTTAGAATACATTTTATAAAATTGACTTTTAATATATAAAATGACTTTCAAAAGTTAACTCAACTCTTAATATTTTGACACTTTTGGATTTTTTAACAGACCTATATCAAAATGACTTTTACAGATATTGACAAATAAAAATTTCAAATTTGATTATATCATTTATGACACAACTTTTATTTGTCGTGGATCATATAATTACTCATTAAAAAACTTAAACAACTAATAAATAGAAAAGATCTCTAAAACAATGGACTATCCAATAGAATATATCTCTAAATACTAACCACCTTTAACGAACATGCAAACCTTATACAAACATTTAACATTGCGTTGGAGATGGTAATGGTGGTGAGAGCCATGATGCCGTTGATGAGGCCTCCGATACAACACCGGGAGATGGAGTAGTGGTTGACCCATACAATCCTTCCTTGGAAGATTCACATATCATCGTTATCACACATGGTCCTTCACCCGTAATGCATCAAAGAGATCTTCACCATGGCTTTCCCAGCAAGGTGACAGTGTGGTGTGTGTGAATGTGGTGGATAATGATGTTGGTCACGTATTGAATGGTTATGACGGTGACTTTGCATGAAGTGGTTGAAGCAGTGCATATGTAATACAAAAGATACAAATTACTGATGACACAAAATTCAAGACAATGTCACAGCAGGATCGCATTCATACAAAAGATACAAAATTATGCTAAACCGAATTACTTTAAAACTCACATAAAATAATCTCTCATTGTCCGGGGCAACCATAACATGCAGCAGATCTGCCCCTTCCCAAATTTAATGGATCATTTGCCCGCTCTGATACCAGATTGTTGGCAAATCTGAGAGCTAATTAAATCATGAAAACCCGAATACAAAGAGAAAAGTAAAAGACAAAAACTTTATTATGTTCTGATATATTCAATACAATACAAATTGACTATTATATAGGCAACAAAATAGCACAACCACAGAAAATAGGAAGGACTTATCCAATAATACACATGGGTAAAACAAACATTACGAAAATACAATTCCCCATAATACAAACAAACTAATATGATTATAATAGATTTAAAATATTTAAACCTATATAATAAATAATTAATAATGATATTAAATCCTAACAGATATTAAGTCAATTAAAATCCCAAACTATTGAAACAAATGAACGAAATTTTTAAAAACGTTTTCCAACACTTGAGCAATATTCTGATCTTGCCCATTCAAGACAAGATCTTATATTTCTTAAGATGACTTACGTAAAATCTTATGAAGCAGGTTTCAATTTCGTTCCTCTCAATCATCTGATTCCAGCACTAGTAAGTTTGACGTCTGCAAATACTGTAATTCATCTGCCCAATCGCCCTGCTGCGTACTACGGTAGATTCCCTCCATTCCTTGATCGACAGCAACAGCAAAACTCTGAGCTTGTCCCATATTACTATAGAGACAAGACATTTGTTCCAATATATTATTAGGGCTTGTCTCCAAGAATTCAACTCTGAAATCTTCGGAAAAATCGTGTGTACAGGAGAGCAGATCAGAGTGTGGAGAAGGCAGGCGATTCAAATATAATAAACTGTCGCAGCCATTGAATTCTTTTTGTGCGCAATGCTGAGAATGTGAGAATTGCGAGTCGACGAAATTGTGCATACAAAAGGGAGAACATTGACCATTAACTTCAATAGACGGAGATCCCAATTCCGCAATATTGTTCTTCATTGTAAAGTCGATTAAGACAGAATCGTCCCCTCTCATCATCTCCTCTGCCAGTAACTCCGACGAAGATTTGGAGGTCTTCATAGTTTGTTCATCATCAGTCGGTGTCAAGCATTGATGATTTGAATTACCACTGCCCAGATATTTGTTAAGGTCCTCTACATCCAAAGGTGTAGATCTGATCAGACGATCAGTTGAAGGGACGACAGTTTTTGATTTTGCGAGGGCTTTTTGGCATTTTTGGAGGGTTGTTGGAGATTTTGTAGGGGCTTTGCGGGATTTTCGAGTTTCCTTTTCTGGCAGACTCTTCTTTCTGAGGTGAGTGATCCAGTAGTTCTTGATTTCATTGTCGGTTCGACCCTGCAGTCGACCTGCGATCAGTGACCACCTGCAGATAACAGACCATAAAAGTCGCACTTAATTCTATTGGGCTTTACAATAATAGTATTAAATGTTAGGTCGAAGCATTGAGAGGATACCTATTTCCAAGTAGTCCATGCAAGTCGCACTTAATTCTATTGGGCTTTACAATAATAGTATTAGATGTTAGGTCGAAGCATTGAGAGGATACCTATTTCCCAGTAGTCCATGTAATCTTATAATGAGATCCTCTTCATCGATTGAAATGTTTCCGTGCTTAATACCAGGACGAAGATAGTTCAACCACCGTAATCTACAACTCTTCCCACACCGCTTCAGACCTGACACACAAATTATTTTTATTATTAGAAATAGAGCAGTTGGAGTATCATAATGTTTGAAGGGTGAGCATCAATGCATTAACTTACCTGATTTCTTGGGGAGAGAGCCATCCACCTTCGCCATGAATTATGATGTATTCTCTCAAAATGATATCCTCTTCTGCAGACCAGGCCCCACGGTTGAGGGAAGAATCTTTAAAACAGGAAGGAGACCAACGCATTTTGATGAGATCACTGATGGCTAACAGCAAACTGCAATGCTTGTGTGGATTAGGTTAGGATGAGCACGTATATATAACCAGGCTGCATGAGAACAATTGAACGGTAGTGATATAAATAAATTTTTTTGTAGAAAAATCGTTTTCGCGATCGGAAATAGTGATATTTCAAACGGAACCAATACATTTTCTGTAGATTTTGATTCAGAATATTCTGAATGAAGAAAACGTTTTTCAAAATGGTGTTTCATTCTAAACCAATCCAAAATCATTCCCCTCCCCTCCTCAATTGGCAGATTCGTATTTGTCAACAATATTATGATACTTGGAAAGTGCCGCTGGCGTTCCTAAATAAAATAGCCCCATTTGATTTGACACGAATGATATAGATTAGACGCCACCGACTTTTGTCGTTTTGGTAAGAAATATGTGTTATGGACCCACGCCATAACCCAGTCATTGACAAAGTTTGAGGCCTCGAACGACTTCCAATTGGAGACGTTCGTTGTACATTCACGACGACTAAAGAAACTGAAACTCCCATTATCATCGACAAAATCTCGTGATGAGATACTCTATGGAGTAGATATACAATTTGGCCTTACGATAGTTTTTTAATTTTCCTCAGCAATAAATGCGAAGACGACTTATAAGGTATCATATACTTTTTGAAAAGGAATATGAATTCTAAGAATTAAAGGATGAAAAGTTCGAAATACTTGATTAAATGTTTTATTTTATTTTTTTATTAATAAATGTTTAAGATATTTATAAAATAATTCATGTCTTTATTTAATAATTATTATAAAAGATATAAATATTTTATAAATAAAAAATATGAATTTATATATTTGTTATTATTAAAAATAATGTTTATTTTTTTTATTTGAAAGATTTTGATCCAAATTAAAATAAAATTCATTCATTTGAGTGGACGACATTAATTTTTATTGTTTTTTATTAAAAAAAAAAGGGTGGGGTTTAATGGACCTATATTATAACTTAATCATTGAATACGTTTTAAGGCATAATTGACTTCTAATTGGAGACATTCATCATCCATTTACAAAGAATAAAATTCCCTGTAAAATCTCGTGATGACATACTCTACAATGTGTGGATACATTTTAGTGTCATAATAGTTTTTAATTTTATTCTATATCAATAAATGTGAAAACAATGAACAAGTATTATTTCAAGCTATAAAATAATTGATTAAATTCATTACTCTTCCCTTTTGGTAAGAAATATTTTTGGTATTTATGTGATAATTAGGTGCCCTTGTCTAACAACTATTACGAGAAATATATATGTTTTATAAAATAAAAAATATGAAGCGATGTATTTATTGTTATAAAAAATGCTTCATTTCTTTGGGATTTTGAAATATATTAACTTACGTTTATTTTAAAAATTTGTACAAGTGAGTCAAAAAAGTATTTAATACATGTAATGATATATAAAACTATACTCCTAGCAATGGATTTAATTTCAAGGTAAAAACAATTTAATACTTGTGATATTTTGCTAAATATTAGAGTTTCGATACTTAATTTTAATTATATTATATTTTCATTTTTTGTAATAATTTTTTTTTTCAATTTTTGTCATAAGTTATTTATATTATGTTATCAATATGTATTCATTTCTCACCATCATATTTATAAAATAGTTTAGTTGAAACAAAATACCATAAAGTGATGTTCTCTCTATAATCTTTAAGAATTGGATTGATTGTAAGTCACATTTTATAATTTTTGTAGGCTAGGTATCTTTCCATATCAAATAATATAACTTTTTTTTTAAAATAAACAAGCACATCATCGCCAAAAAAAAAAAACAAAAAAAACTAGAAAGTCAAAATATCATTTTATTTATATTCAATTATGATTGACTACTTAAAAAATATAATGCATATTTTTTTAATAAATTATATTATTAATTATGTTTTATTTTTATTCATTTTATTTTATTGGATATAATTAGGTATGTAGAATTTTCTTGTATAGGAAATTTTCAAGTTATAATTTTATGTTTTATTCTTTTAGGGGTACTTATTATCCAAAAAGTATGTTGAAGATCATGAGTGGTAAATAAGTCGTGAATTATTTAAATATATAATACTAATTTGAATGATTTCAATATATTTTAATTATTTTTATCTAATAAATTCTATAAATATTCTAACATATAATTACTTTATAAGTATATATTGTTTCCTTTATCTTTTTATCTTGTTTAATAAATATAATCTATTGTATTTCAAGATCTAAGAAAATATTTTTGTATATTTAATTCATATTTTAATATCTATAAAAATCTAATGCTAAAAAATATTAATTAAAATATTGAGACAAATTAAGTGATTCATGTTAAACATTCAAATGAAAGAGAAAATATATAATTATACACATAAGGTTTCAATTTCACATATTTATTTTCTTTCACACTAATTACTAAATATACATTCACAAAAATAATTTCAACTAATACCATTTAACAATCATATGTTTCTTTACAATTTTATTCAACATGAAAACATGATCAATAAATAAAATTTATGTTTCATGTTCTACATCTTATTAATGTTATTCATGTGGGTGTGTGTGTGTGTATATATATATATATATATATATATATATATATAATATTTATTTACTAATTAATATAATACTAAAATTAAATATAAATTTAAACATAATGTGATACATAAAGGGTAGGATTTAATAAAACTTATAAGGGCATTATGATGTTTAACATTGGATTACTAGAAGAAATGGTGTATGATAGATACTCTTACATAATTTGAATAATTATGTCATAAAATTTTCATCACATACAAATCAATATTGCATGCCTCAAACATGAAAGAATGGTGGGGCATATTATCAAAATTTAGAACTTGGTATCTCGGATAGAGGGAGATACTAGATGGATTGAATGGTGGTATGATGACCTTTCTCATACTTCCACCTTTATTTAGATCTAATGTAAGAAAGCAAACTCTATTAGATGATGTTTTCACAATGATTCAAACTATAAATATATTTGGGCTTCATAGGAGTTGGAGCAGTTGCCTTTCAATGTTCACCTTCAAACTCAAGTGGCACACTGTAGATATAATCTCTAAATTGACAAGGAACACAAGGTTAGAGGAGCTCAATTGTGAGTTTGTATGCATTGATTTAAAATTGACACAAATTTTCTAAGGACTTTTTTCACCTTTACTATTGGAGAGATGTTAATAAAATTAAAGATGTCAAGGAAGAAAACATTCATCTTACCAAACATCCTTACATTATATAATATTTTGTATAGTGTTACCATGGTGTTTTGTCAACACAAGCTTATTCTCTAGAGTGGGAGGTAAATCTCCTTCAATTCCTCTAGGTTGTTTCCTCCAAAGTCTCCAATTGTCAAAGAGTTGCATGTCATATGCCCTTATCTCTCAGCGACATGCATGATGTTGTTAAGAATATGGTAGTTGATAAATCCCCAAGAATTAATGGGTTCTTGTTAGAGTTAAACCAAACCCTTTTGGATAATATTGGTTCTAGTCTTCACTGGCATTGTTTTTAAGCTATTCTAACCAAATTTTTAGGGTCCCTTATAAATTAGGGTAACTTCAAGTTTATTCCCAAGTCTAGTGATCCTAGAATTATCACAAACTAGAGGCCTATTACTTTGCTTAATGCATCCTATAATATTATCACTAAGGATTTAACCAATAAGGTGAAACATATTCTTCCTTTAATTATTAAAAGTGAACAAATTGGTTTCATTCAGAATAGGTTCATTCTAGACAATTCATTACTATGTGGGAAGGTATAGAATGGGCTCGACTTTCTAATGAAAAGTACTTATTTGTCAATATTGATTTTTAAAATGCTTTCAACCATCTTGAGTGGCCCTTCCTTCTAGCCATTCTGTAGGCACTTCATTTTGGTGCCAAATTTGTTTATACCGTTAACATACTCTTCTAAGATGGTGGGGCATGAATCAATATCAATGACACACAATCCTCTCTATTTGAAATTCATCATTCTATCTAGAATGAAAGTTATTTATCCCCTTTTTTATATGTTCTTTCATTTTGAAGGATTTAACTATTTATGTTACCAGGGGCTTTGCTAAAGGTATCTCCTTTCCTCAATCTAATGGGCTACATTTAAATGATCACTTTATAAAAGATTCTTTTCTCACACTTCAAGAGGAAGAAGAATCCATTAGAAATTCTATAGAATGTCTCCATATTTTTTATTTAGATTCAAGCTCCTCTATCTAATGGAGGAAGAGTCTAGGCCACAAACCTCCTTAGTTGGAGGAATTTTAATGGAAGTGGATTCTACCATGGGTAAAATTTACGTTTCTTGGGATTCCTTTTTCCTTCCAAGGTTCTCCCTCTGGTTCATGGTTCTATGTAGTGCCAATTGTTTTTAAAAAATATCCTTTTAGATCACCAAGACTCTTTCTCTTGATGTAAAAGTTCAAATTTTCTCTAAATTTTTAGAAACTACTCATGTGTATTATTCCTTTTATTGGTCCCATTCTAATGCTACGTACAATAAATTAGAAAAATTTACAAAAGAATTTTTTGGGTGCTAATTATCAGGGTCATGATTACTTTAATAGAGTTATTTAGAACATTTGTTATTTGCCCAAAGAAGATGGGGGACCAGGTTCCTAGATATTAAAACTCAAGGCCATAATCTTGGTACCAAAAGGATTATCATAGGTCTAACTAGGGATGAAGAATGGAAGATTATTTAATGATATTTTATCTATTAGTGACTCCCATGTGATTGAATGGCTTATCAAGGTGTGGGACTTTGCTCTTTATTGATAAGCCTAATTCCTATTAATATCAAGGGTTTCATTATGATTTAAAGTCCATGAAAAGCTTAAGAGAAGCTTAAGCGTGACCCTAATTAGGTAGGTGAGGGTTTTATGAATGGCCTCTCCATTAATGCATAGTCTCTTGGGTGGTCACCTTGATTACTTTTTCATAAGGTTCCCAATGCCTTAGTCCCATGATATAAAGGGTTAAGTCTCTTCAAGAAAGCTGTGAAGGTTATCAGTGATCTTTTTTTCAAGTTGAACAGGATCTAGATTACTTGGAAAAAGCTTTGGAAAAAAATTATTTAATTAATTCAGATGTAGTGGCTATTTTAGAAATTTAAAGCTCCATATGTGATGAGTATTTTCATAAAATAGGTTTCAATGCATTTGGTCCTTGTTGGAAGGATGGGCCCTGGCCTTCGTCTACCTCTTTCACTCAATACTCTCCTCATATGGGATATCATTTACCTTCACTGCAACATATTCTAGATGATATGATCAATCTTAGATGAAATCTTGATTCTAGAGATGAGGTTTAGGGCTGACACTTTAGCACTATTTGGTATTATTCTATTGAGCTTTAAAATATCATTTTTTAAGGTGTCTTCTCTATTAGGGCCTACTTGTGGGATACTGACTCAAACATCTAGGCATGCTTAATCTCATCTACCCAAATTTCTAGTAACTAGAGAATGTTAAGGACCTTTTTTAGTTTTGCTCTCCTACACAATCTGTGTGGTGTTGGATACATTACATTTTTCATACCTTTTTACCTAAATTATTCACTTAGAAGATGTCTTTCTTTAGAGACTCAACTTAGTTTCTTAAATAATACAATAATTTTTAGCATATCTTTCAAGTTGACATTTTATTTCAAATGTGGAAAGCTATAAATTATGCTTGCTTTAATCATGCATACTTGTAATGTAGTTTTTATTTTACTAAAAAAATCATTTTTTATCTAATGTTACTCTTCATATTCAAAGGCAAAGAGATAAGGTCCATCTGGAACTCAATCACATCTAGTATTTACTCAGTCATCGGGGAAAATATCTATGCATGGTCAATCATCAGTGACCCCCCACGACATCCTTCGCCACCTTAGGGATGAGGGTGTGGGCCACATCAGTGGTAGTGCAAAATAGACATACGATCCATTCTACATAATAGTCACCACCTCACTAGTATTCTCCTTATTGTGGTGGCTTAAGTGGGTTCTCTAGATCTAGAGGTGAGGGTAGGGCTAGGTATCTTCTCTACCATTCTAGGATTGTGAAATAAAATTTTGGAGTCTATCTCCCAAAGGTATGATCCCATGTCTAGATTTGGTAATTTCACTTAAAATAAATGAATATGAGACATTAGAATCTCATCAGAGCACTAGTTATGATCCATTACCTATAGAAAAGGAACTTCCTAACCTAAGAGGATGGTTTGGTAAACCTAAAGACACACTATCTCATCTACCTACACTAGTGTCCATGTTTGTTGTGACTATTTAATTGTTTTCTTTATTGTTATTTATAACTTTATCTCTATATTTTGTTGTCAAACTATTTATGTGATGTATTTTTTTAATGTGTTGTCATTTTTGACCATTTTTTTATCTTGTCCTAAGGTGTGTTTTACCTTAGTGTGATTATGCTCATGGGGTGTGAATTTTCCACCTATTTTTTGTATGACTAGTATTGTACCATATCTTATTTAAATAATATATAAGCACTCTTCAATCAAAAATATTTTTTATGAAAATGAATGACATATCAAGGAAGATACTTCAATGTACTAAAAATGACTTGATTGAAAAATGTTCTTGAGTTTATTATTATGAAAATAAACAAATGGTCTAACTCTTTATATTCAAAAATAAACTTAAAAACTTGTATATTAATGTAATTAGAAGAAAACTATTTTAAAATATAATGTAAAAAATTAATCATATTAAATTAGCTAATGTATAAATAGGAAGAGCATATGCAATATGAATTACTAGTTGATTCAAGTTTTTTTGTTTAATTTAATTAATTAATTATTAAAGAATAAATTATATTACAGCTGCTATTTTTAAATGATGTTATTTTAACTATACTTCACTCAATTATGTTTACACTATGTAAACTACATTAAAATTACTACACAATAAAAACCATGTAATTACAATAAATAAAGTCATACATACAAATATGAAATGTAAATAAATAGAAAATTGAATATTTGAAGTTTGACCAATAAAGATGATTGATAAATAATGTAGAATTTATTTATTTTTTAAATTTCATAGGGTTTACATGTTTTGAAAACATGTCTTAAAAAAACATTTTTGAAGAGTATGTAACTAAATTCTACCGATTATGTCCTTGTTTGATTGTAACCATTTGATGTCAAAAAAGAGACTAAACTTCCATAAGTCATATCTTTTCATCCATCGTTTTATTTGAGGCCAATTTAATGCTAAAATGATGGTCTCAAAACAAATTGAATCCACAACTTGTCTTATCTAGTTATGGATGTTTTAGATATTTTTAGAGGCCATATGTGACCATCTAAGTTTCCAAAATTATAGTTTAATATTATTTTAATTATTTTAATAAATTTAAAAATTATATACTTTTTTAACCAAACATAAAATTCAGTTGATATTCATTCAATAGGTTAATTCTAGTGTTTAGTTTATTTTTATAGATTTTTTGAGCTAGATTTTTAGTTTATTTTTGTAGATTTTTAGAATTTTCAAATTTTGCATGTCAACTCTAATTATGAGTTGAGGTTTATTTATACATGGTTTATAATTATTTGAATCATTTAGTATGAATCAATATAGGTTATATTTTAATAAATAATTCTTATTGGTTTTTTATTATTTTGATAGTATTTAGGTTCATTATTTGGAATCATATTCAGCTTTGAATATTGGAGGTCTAAGAGATGGTGAGAGGATAAGGAAAAATCAATTAGATGAAATGAAATATGAAAGATCCACAAAGGTAAGTAGAATTATTAATTAATATTGTTGTGAATCAAGGACAAAGGAATGCAAAATATGATGTGAATGATGATAGTGATCATGAAGATGAAATTATAGAAGAGGATAAATATTAATATCCACCATCAACGGAAGAAAGGATGGTTATAGATTTAAAAGGAAGGAACCAACGAATCAAGGTTGATGTTCTAGATTATGGATGAAGTTTAAAACTAGAGGAGTTGATCGATTGAATGAACAAAATGGAGAAGTTTTTTGAATGCATAAATATGAGAGAATACAAGAAGGTAAAGTTTCTATGCAAAAAATCAAAGGTTCATGCAATGATTTTTTGGGGTCACTTGCATAATTAAAGACATAAAAAGGTAAAGAGTAGATCAACTAATGGAAAAAGATGCACAAAAAGATGAAGGATAAATTTATTTCTATAGGTTATGCACAATCCCTATAGAGAAGATTCTAAAATTTGATGTAGAAGGATCATAATATACAAAAGTTTATAGATAATTTTTACAAGCTTTCCATATGATTGGGTCATGAAGAAATAGAAGAGTAGATGGCTGCAAGGTACATAAATGGTTTGATGTATTCTATTTAAGATGAATTAAGTATGCATAAAATAATTTATATATAAGAATCTTATAAATTATCTTTGAAGGCAAATTAAAAACAAAATAGATAGAATGTGAGAAGAAAATTTATTGGCCAAGAAGAGGACAATCCCCTCTATTAAGGTGATGAATTGGATTTAATACAAATAGATGGGGGGTTCAATAACACTAGAGGAGAATCATAATTTGGTGTAGAAAGATAATAATATAATATATAAGGGTTATAATAGCAGTAAACAGGAAGAGTATTTCAGAGAAGATGAAGTTATGGTGGTATTATATGATGGTTTCCAAATTAACATAAGACTTATATTTGTAACAGATGTGGAGAAGAGGACCATAGAGTGTTTTATTCTCCAAATTATCCAAATCAATAAATGATATAAATGAAACACCCAAGAGTAAATTTAGTTGAAGCTAAAATAAAAGATAAAATTACTAAAGTTGTAGTAGAAAACATTATCAAAATTATCATGACGGGAAGATCAATGATTACTCCAAGGAAATAAAATGTGTGGAACAAATATGGTGGTGATGCATGGCTATGAAAAAATATCCTTCGAACAAGGTTATCAAGAGGTATGATATGCAAAGTAATTATAGATGGTAGTAGTTTTGAAAATATGGTTTTGAAAGACATGTTTGAGAAACTAGGATTATAATATGGAGAACATCGTAACCCTTATTAGGTTTCATGGTTTAAGAAATGGAATGAAGTTACAATAGATAATAGGTATTGAATTATTTTTTCTATAGGTGAAAATTATAAGGATGAAATATGGTGTGATATAATACCAATGTATGCATGTTGTGTGTTATTATAAAGGCCAAAACAATTTAATAGAAATAATAGTTCATGATCGAGTGAACAACATGGATCATTTATTGAAAGGTGGTATGAAGGTAATTTTATTACCTCTTAAAGAATAAGGGTAGGATGAAAGCATGCTTACTGAAAAACAATTTATCAAATTTGTGAATATGGGAGGTTATTTTTATGCACCAGTAGTAAATAAATAAGATTAAAAAATGTTACATGTACTATTATAAGTAGCAGTAGTGTTGAAATAACATGAATATGTTATACCTAATGAGTTACCAGATGGTTTACCACCATAGGGAGATATTCAACATTGCATTGATTTGATTCTAGGATCATCTTTACCCAATCAATTAGATTATTAGACGAGTCTAAAAGAACATGAAAAATAAAATAAAGATGTTCATAAATTGGTGAAGAAGGGTATAGTAAGAGAGATCATGATTCTATGTGAAACACTAGCATTGCTAACTTGAAATTAAGATGAAGGGTATAGGTTGTGTGTCCATAATAGAGATTTCAATAAAATTATTATCATGTATAGGTTTCCAATATCTCATTCAAACTATATGATGGATATTTTTGGAGGATAAAAATATTTTATAAAGATTCATCTAAGGATCGTATATTATTAGATTTAGATCTATGAAGGAGATTAATGGAAAACATCATTCAAGACTAGAGATGGTTAATATGAGTGAATGGTGTTGCTATTCGGATTATCTAATGTGCTCATCACATTTTTTAGGGTGATGAACATGGTGATAAAATAATATATTGGTAATTTTATGGTGATTTATTTTGATGATAACTTAATATTTAGTAATACTAAAGAGAAAACTTATAACATTTGAAAATGGTATTAAATTTATTAATAAAAAAGAATCTCTATGCAAGTTTCAAGAAGTGCAAGTTTTTTCAAAATAGTTTGGCATTTGAAAGATTTGTCATATAAATATATGGTGTAATAATGGATATAAAAAAATAAAGGTAATTGTTGAGTGGCCTATCCCAAAGAGCATCACATAGGTAGGAAGTTTCCATGGTTTAAAAACTTTTTATAGAAATTTTATTAAGATTTTTTCTAGTATTGTTCTAACAATAATAAATTCTATGAGAGGAAAATATTTTGCATAGACAAGGAAAGCAATAGTAAGTTTTGGGTTTTCGAATAAGAAAATTACATGAAATCCTATTTTAGCATTGTTGAATTTTACCAAAGTATTTGAGGTTGATTGCAATGCTTTATTTGTGGGAATTAGTATTGTGTTGAGTAAAGAAGGGAAGCCAATAACATATTTTAGTGAGAAATTAAATGTGGTAAGAAGAAGCTATTCTACATATGATGCTAAATTTTATGCCATTGTATAAGCATTAAGACATTGGAGGCTTTACCTAGTGCCTAAGGAATATCCTATTTACTAATCATGAGGCTTTGAAGTATGTGAATACTCAAAAGAAGTTAAATAGTAGGCATTCAAAGTAGGTGTCTTTATTTTAGTATTATAGTTTTGTTTTAAAGCACAAATCAAAAAAATAAAATGAAGTAGTTGATGCTTTAAGAAGGAGAGTAATGTTGATAACTACTATAGTGAGTGAAGTAGTTAGGTTTAAATTTATTAAATAAGTATATGATACTGATCTAGATTTTTGTAAGATAGTTGAGAAATGAATGAATCCATTAATACATCATAAAAATAATGTTTATGAAAAGCATCTTATGCAGTATGGTTATGTCTTCAAAGTGAAACAATTAGATATTCCAATTAGGTCTCTAGAAGATAATATTATAAGAGAATGGCATAGTGGTGGTTTGGATGGACATTTTTGTAAGAAAAAGATAATAGATTCGGTGGAGGAGGAGTATTTTTGACAAAATATAAAGAGAGATATGATAAGAATTATATAAAGGTGAAGGATATGTCAGGTGGAAAAAGGACATGCACAAAATACATGGTTGTGCATGCCATTACTAGTTCCAAGAGGACCGCATATAGCATTGAGTCTAGCTTTTGTGTTGAGATTACCAAACACACAAAGAGGTAATGATTCAATTTTTTTTTTTGTAGATAGGATTTATAAGATGGTTAATTTCATACAATAGAAGAAAAATAATTATGCCACTAGAATTATAAAACTTTTTAAAGCATATTTTGAGATTGAATAGTGTTCTAAAAATCATTACATTAGATAGGGGTACAAAATTTCTAACTCATTTTTTGAGGACTTATTTGGAAGAATATGGGGACTAAGATAAAATTTAGTTGTGCATAACAACCCTAAAAATATGGACATAAATAAGTTGTAAATAGGGGTTTGGGAAATTTATTGAGATGCATAGTTGGAGAGAAGTCCAAGCAATGGGAATTAACTTTGCAACAAGCTACGCTTGCATCTAATAGTTTAGGGAATAGATCAATAGAAAAAATCAAAATTTAATTTTGTTTATGAGATAAATACTATGAGTGTTTTAAAATTGGGTAGAATAAGTTAGTGATGATACAAAAACATTTACATAACACATACAATGGTTACAAGAAAAACTAAGTAGAAAGTTAAAGGAGAGTAGTGAAAAGTATAAAGGAACAACATATGTCAGAATAAGGTCAAAAATATTTTAATAAGGATATTTAGTAATGGTTTACTTGAGGAAGGAGATATTTATGAGAGGTACTTATAATAAGTTAAAATACAAGAAAATTACACTATGTAAAATTATGAAGAAAATTAATGACAATGTATCTGAGGTGATTTTACTACAAAATTTTTATATCTCTCTAGTATTTAATGTTTCAATTTTATTTGATTTCCATGGAGAAGATGGTGAAGGTGAAGAAGATGAAGTATATTAGCAGTAATAGGTGCCAAAGAAGAAGAAAGAAAAGATAGTGCAGGTTTTAGAGAAAAGACAGTAAACAAACAACAAAGAACTTATGATAGGTATTTGTTATAGTGAAAAGGATTAAAATATGAAGACAACACTTAGATTAGAAAATTGAAGCTGAAGAAGATTGATAGGAATAAATGGTAGTAGTATAATAAGAGCAACTTACAGGCATTGATTTATTTTCAATCTAAGTAGAATGATTCAAAAAATTGGGTGAAATTATAGAAGCCATAACTTTTGATCTCTATCTCAATTTAATACCATATTCAAGCCAAATAAATTATCTCAAATTTAGTGATATATCCATAACCTAGAATATCTAGTTATTGATGTTTTCAATATTTCTTAGAGGCAATAGGTGATCATCTAAGGGTCCAAAATTATAGTTTAATACTATTTTTTTGTATTTTTCTAAACATAAAGCTGAATTTTTGGTACCTAAAATTGAAGTTAAGTTCATATTCATTTGATAGGTTAATTCAAGCATTTATTTTACTTTTGGATATTTTTATATTTACGCATGCTTGCATGTGAAAGTTACTAAAAATAATAGGTCATGTTTTATTACTTTTAAGAGTTTTGAATTTTACATGTCAACTCCATTTCTGAGTTCAGGTTTATTTATGAATGTTTTTTTAATTATTTGAATCATTTAATATGAATCAATATAGGTTATTATATTTGAATCTTTTCCTATTGGTGTTTTATTTTCTTGATAGTATTTAGGTTTATTAGTTGGGGATTTTTCATGTAGTAATATGCAGTCATATTCATAGACTATTCATGCACATTTGGTGTGGATTTATGTTCATCCCTGGTGGCATTGATAACATTATTTTAGAGGATGCTAAAATGCATGCTTCCTCCACCACCTAATTTCTTTAGCTGTATATTTATCATTTTAACCTTTGATGATCCAAAGTTGTACGAACATATTAAGGTCAATTTTATTTTTTGAGCATGAAAATTTCATTTTAAAGATGGCATCTTTAACAACATTTTTTATTTTTTTGTGTCACTTTACGACATTATTGATAGATAGGACCACTTTTTTAATCACATAGAGAGTCATGGGTTTTTTTCATTTCATTTGTGTGTGCTTCATGGTGAGCACCTAATTTTTCAATTTCATGACAATCCCATCACTATCAAGTATGAATTATTAAGATATTGTGTATTTGTGTATTTGATGTTGATAGTCCTGTTAAAATTTATTATGGATCCCATTTTACTTCTAAAGATTGGCTAGCCTAGTGAATCCCAAGTCACTATTTCAGTGTTTAATTAGTGTGATTTTCCCAATCTTACTTATATATTGAGTTTTTTGCCCATTAGAACATTATAGGGGTTGGGGATGGGGTTGTACACTTAATACTTTATGGTTTATTTTATTCTCTATCCATTTACACACCACATAATTTTATTTATGAATTTGATTGATTACAATGGTTTTCAATGGGATTCATTCCATCAAGTACACATACTATACAATTATGTTGATATTTATATCCATTATTCCTTGGGTGCCCTATAAGATGATTTATCTTATCATGTTTTTTATGGTTTTACTAGTTTTTTGGTACCTTGTGGTGACCACTTTTCATTCATGGTGACTCTTTTTTCCCATTTTTTTGTGATCATTCCCTTTTCCTTAGTGAGCCTTATACATAGTATCAATTTATATCTAACTTGGTGGTTACAACAATGTAACATCAATGTATTCAATTAAGATGGATTAATTACTATAGGGACATTTAGTATTTAACTATACTTTGTACATGGATACTTGGTTAGGCCTAGTTGCTTATACCAATAAGTCTCTTTGCTTTCTCTTTTCTTACTTCATATGATTCACTTAAGGGGGTGTGTTCACACTCACTCTTTAATTGAATATCTATCATTGTTAATGGGTACCTCACCTAGGCTTGTTATTGAGTCCCATACTTATGATATAAATATTTTATATCTTTTACCACACTAACTAAGTTTATCTTTAAGTGAGGTGTTGATTTTTATCACATTCACACTTTTTATCATGTCCAACTTAAGTACTATTATTACTATTAGAGTGATCATGTTTATACTCACTCATGGAGTTCAACTCAATTTTGAGTCTTTTATAATTTATGGATTAGGTTGTCCACATACAATATTTGGTGTGCACTTATCCATGAAATCTAATATATTTTAAGTGGATCACAATAACTAATTGATTGTTGTGAAAATAAATCATATGATTATTTATTAGCATCTCATTATTTTATCTCTACATTTTTTAAAGAGAGAATATCAGGATTGATAATTTATTTTGAAGATATAATGAGAGATTATTATGGATATTGATTATTTTTTTTCTAAATGACTCAAATGAGAGATAATACATTTGCATGAGTGTATATTAAAATTTGATACTTTTAAAGGTGTGCATAAATATATACAAAAATTTGTTTAATTTTCATATCTATAGTCAAATGTGTTATAAAGTTAGGTGGATCTTGTGGTATGATCCCATAATTCACACAACCCATAAAAATCTCACCGAAATATATTGACGTTCTTATATAAGGACCTTTTGTGTTTGAGTAAAAATTTAGATTTGAGATTAGGATCATCTCTTATGTTTGTGGAGATCTAGCCTTTTATAGTCTTTTTCTAGTGTAACAATTATTGGTTTCACATTAGCATTATTTATTACCATGTTAATTAATGCAATGTCTATTTTACTGGTGAATCTATTTTACCTCTTCTTAGTGTATGTTTTTTAATTTCATTTTATGGGTTTTCCTACACATGTATTTAACTTTATTAGTGTAATATTGAGGTCACTTAGATGTAATAATGAGGTCATTATGTTTTTTATACATATGTTTAATTTTAAATGAAATTGGTTTGTGTGGATGGATTTTCTATTTACATACTAACGTTAGCATTTTTCACATGCTACTTACTATTCATGTGGAAATGATCATGTGTTCACATCACCAAATACTGGTGGATTTATTCCTCTCCTGTACCTATTTATGTACCTCTACTAAAATTTATTTTCACTTTTTTATATAAATATTTGTATTCTCTTCATACATAGTTCCTCTTTTACTAGAATAATTTATTTCTTATGTTATGCATCTAGTGTGTTTAAATCTCACCATGTATCAATCATAACTCATTTTGATAAATAATGATTTGCTCCTACAGATATTTTTATTGTAAAAAAATCTTTAGAATCCATGTTTCCATGATATTTTATCAAAGCTATGTCAATTTAATAATTCTAATAAATAATAATTATCTCTTCCAATTAAAAAAAGAAAACCCAATCATAAAACATGTAATTGATGGTATGATGAAGAATTTAAATCAACTAGAGAAAAAAATTTCAACACAAGTTAGGATTAATATATAAATAATTTTAATCATATGAAAACTTACACATAAAATAGTTTCTCTTAAGGAGAAATAACAGTGACTAATTTGAAACTAAACACAACATCCTAGAAAAATTAGTAAGCTATATTCATGTAGAAATAGATTAGGATAGATAAATAAGGTTCAAATAGTGTCAATGAACATATAATTAATTTTATTATTTCTTATTCCATGGATTTATCAAATCCAAAGTTGTCTAAGTCAAGAATAACATTGAAATTTTTATATCAAAATTCTAATTTCAAATTTTTTATAATGAGTTAATGAGAGAAAATTTCCAAGTATTAAAAAAATTTGAGTTAAATACATGATGAAGGATATTCTAAGGCACACACATGTATGAGGTTGGGCCTTCTTAACCTTAGGGATGCATAAATACATGAGTATTAGTCCATGCGTTCATAAACATGAGGTCGTGCATGTGCTCCCATGTAGAAACCACCATGCACCCATCATAGCCAAGAAGATATACTAGAGCCACTATGTGAATACATAATACACAAATTTAATGAGACCCATTAGCCACATTGTGCTATAAATTTCTTAGTGACTTCTTGAAAATTCCATCAAGTGGTCAATTTAACTCAAAAAACCCATCCAAATGCAACACTAAACTATGCCAATCTCTAACATTTTCTCATCTAATAAATATTTTTCGTTATGATATTTAAAACATTCAATTATTTATGAACTTTATATTGAGAGATTTTTATTCGGTAATGATTTACCAATTTTGTAGTTTTTAGCCAAAGGAGGATTTAAAGTACCCTAAGATCTGTAGAAATATAGATTTTCATTGTATCAATTTCAACAATATTTTAAATAGACGTAATTTATTTCATGACCACCTCATTATTTCATTGAAATTGTATAAATATTTATTTCCCCTTAATCTACAAATTAACAAATCCTTGATAAATCGGTTCTTAAGATTGCTAAAGCAACAAAAATTAAGTATAAATATATTGGGTTTGAGACATCTCTAGTAGTCATGGATAATATTCCTAATATTGGGGATTCCCATATTGTTCATATGGACCTAAAAAGGTTCCACAATTAATTCAACCAATAAAAAACAAACCTTATAGAAAGTGGTATTCCTGAAGCAGTTAGTTTTCATATATTTGTGTAATGCTCAAATATAGTGTTTGCATGTACTCATCATAATTACCCAAATTATATGGATTTGAAATGAGGATGTGGGTTTATAATGGTTATATTTTATGAATTATTAGTGTGCATGACATCAAAAATCTTGTTACATGAAAATCATTGAAGGATGAGTGTGGTTATATGATAATTATAGTTGGACAAAAGTCTCAAGAAGCACCTGATCACCATCAACTATTCTTGGATTAAACATAATAGAATTTGACCATCTAAGCTCCCAAAAATATTCTTAGGTTTTAAATTTAAATAATAGCTAGCACATTTTATCATATGGCACTAATCTTTTTTTGGTTTTTTTTTTTTATGGACCCATGCCATAACTCAATCATTAACAAAGTTTCAAGCCATAACTAACTTCCAATTGTAAATGTTTCTAAGTATTTATTTTTTGAGTTTACTAAATTATTTTATGATAAATCATATTTCACACCACCCACATGTAGGAGGATAGGTCCTCTTGAACTTAAGGATGTGAAAATTTCTAGGTAATCCATGCCTTCATAAATGTGAGGCCAAGCTTGCACTCTCATGCAAACACTACCTTACATCCATCATACCCAAGAGGATAGACCAAAACTACTCTGTGACTAGGTGATGCATATACAAAATGAGATCCAATAGCCACATTATGATATAAATTTTGTTGTGAATGATTTAAAATGTCATCAAATGGTTGATTTAGCTCCATAAATCCATCTAGATGCAACACTAAACTCTATTGAGTTTTAACTCTCTCTCTCTCATCTAGATCATATTTTTTAAAATGATAGTCAAAATATTCAATTATAAATTTACTCTATACTTATAGAGTTTCATTTAGTAGTGATTTACCATTTTGATTGTTTTCACCCAAAGGAGTATTCATAATGTCCTAAGACCTACCTAAATCTAGGTTTTCATCATAATAATTTCAATAGTATTTTTAATATATATAATATATTCATGACCACATCATTTTTAAATTTAAATCGTATCAATATTTATTTCTCCTTGATCTATCTAATTTCCATGTCCTTGTTGAATCAACTCTTAAAATTTCTAAAAGCAACAATAATATAGTATATAATTATTGGGTTTGAGCCATTTATAATAATTGAGAGTAATATTTCTAAGACTCAAAATTCTATCGTTGTTCATGTGGGCTTATAAGAGTTCCATAAGTAGTTACATATACATACATACATACACATATACACACATACATATATACATGCGCGCGCACACACACATACACACATATCATTGGGAAACTCATACGCTTGTATCATTTTTATATCATGAATAAATTTATGAGTTGGGACACATATGTCTTTTACTACACTGCAAAACTAATCAATGATAGTAGTATTCAAAACTTTTTTGCATGAAGAAACATTACTTCAAAGGATTTGACAATAAAACATCCTAATCTAATCATTTTTAGATGTAGACTTAGGTTCCTTTTAATATTCATCATTTATTTTAGTGGTATCACAAGTAGGATGGGGTAAGAATAATTTATCACACCAATCAATGTCAAGATCATAGTCTAGAGTTGTTATTTTGGCATTCAGTGGATCAAGAACCTCCTTTATAACTCCTATATTCTTATTTATATCATATATTTCAACTTGGGAAGGTTAATTCCTTCTATCATTGTCTCTACTATAGATAGAGTATCTCCCTTATACTTGATTCTAGTTTTGAGCTCTCTTCTAAATAGAAGATCCATGAGAAATAACCTTCTCAGCTTTGGCCAACTTATATGACATCCTGACAACAGTAGCTAAGGTTTTCATAATTTTCTTAATATTAATAGTATTATTAGACTAAGACTTCCTAATATTGGTCAACTTTACATCAACCCATTTTTCTAGAGGCTTCCCCACAACCTTTATATTATTTTTAATTTGAATGGACATGTTGAATGACAACCTTAGATTTGTGTGAGCGTTATATCTCAAGTAGTATGTTTCATTATTATCGAATACATCATAGTTTTTGATTAAATAATAAGAATCAGTTTCCCTAGTATTATCAAGCAATCTCATCATAGTGTTATTAAACCTTGTATTGAAGTCCTGCACACACTCATTTGTTTTTTTCTAATCTTTTCAAATTCTTCTAGAATAAACCTAGGATTAGTTATATCACTATACTATATTTTATAAACATTATTCATTTCCTTCCATGAATAAATGAATCCATGAGGAAGAGACTTGAAATATTCATGTTCATATTCTTCTAGCATGTGCTAAAAATGTTTAACATACATCCTCTTGCTCAACCTCATAATATTTAATTATAATGTGAAAAACCATCAAATGTTGATCTTCAGTCATTACATTCTTCCCTTGAATCTTAGGGAGTCAATTCCTTATGTCATTTGGAACTTGATTTGGGTAATCCTTCATTTCATCAAAGTTAATAGGTTTGAATGTAGGAATACTGAATGTAGGATGTTCATTATCATCCTGATCTTTATGTCTAATGATTGTTTTATGTTGGGCTAAATGTCATATGACAAAAGGATGTGAGTGCGTGAGTGAGGTAGACTTGGGGGATCGAACCTAGGAGTAGATTCAGCTTGTTAAGAAGGTGTTAGGCAATAGATAGGATTATAATATACTAGGTTATCAAGAGAACTATGATAATCTTCAATTAAAGTAAGTTTAATAAAAATAAGTTTATGTCTACCAGAATTATGATGTTCTAGACACTCCTTTCATATAGAAAATATTCCTCAATTTAGCCTCCAAATCTATCTCCTTCTTTTATGATGAAAACTTAACTCAAAGACAAGGTGCTTTGATGAGTCACCTTTGAATGACCAGTTTTCCAAACAAGAGAACACTCAAAACTTAATCAATTAAAATGGGCACTGGTCTTTTAAAACCATATAACATTTTGGAGTCACCACTAGAAGAAAATATCTAGGATAGAACAAATCATAAACATGCAATGATATATTCTAAAATTACACTTTCATGTAATCAATGATGACTTAGAATAATAAATACACTAACAAAATTAGATTCATGTTTAAAATATCATATTATTTTAAAACATGAACAAATAATTAGTTCTCTATAATAGTTTATGACAACATATGTGTTAGAGGTATTCTCTTTCAATCCCCAACAATGACACTAATAAAGTGTTGTGTATTTGACATCCCTTAGTAGAAAATCACACTCAAATGAAACTAATCATTAGAGTTCAATTCATTAAATCTTTCACTCCCCAAGAATGTTTCCAACAAAGTTTTGGTTTATAGTTGTACACCTATAGAATTCATTCTTACACACTTGAAAATATGGAAAACTAAGATGATAAAGGTTAATTATGTCATTATATCTATGGAATGGTTTAACATATAGATGGTTCAATGCATAAAATGATTGGAATACACTAACAAAAGGTTTGGTTAGTTCTCTGCTACTTTTGGCTCTAACTAAACAAAGATGAGAGGACCTACAGGGTTTCTCGGTCATGAGGAATGATAATATAGTTAAATTTTTAGGGGATTATTAGCACACACATAGATTTGACCAAAGTGTGAGTAGACTTTCATATTACACTTGGGAAGAGTGGTCACCATGCTTTTGAATTAGACATAAGCTACAAAAGATAAAAAATGTGATTACAATCTTCATTTCTGAAGAAATTATTGACAACTAGGATCTAAATGGAAGATTACATTGATGATATTCAAATACAAATTACAAAAAATATCTAGATAAATAATATTAATTCATCTATAGGACAGTAATATTTATAATATTCAATAACATGTATTACTTGCATGGGTTGGACATATAAGACAATTTAGGTATATGTAAAATAGTTATGGTGCATTTAAACATAGGTAATTCCTTCAACTGCCATATTATCATTTAGTTCATGATGTAAAATACTAAGAAAAAATGTAAGAAAACTATTATGAATTATTTGGATTCATTGATACCAACTCAATACAAGCATTCAAATGACCTTTGATAACTCCAAAGCATAGACTGCAAGAAACATTTCAAGCACCTTCTCTAGTGAACTCCATAAATAAAAGATGTCCTTAATATATTATCAATAAAACACTCTCAAAAAATAATTAATAAATCATTTTATAATCAATATTCATGCCAAAAATGACTACCATTAAGTAAGATTAAACCAAATACCCAATGAACAATGCATCAAGAATGTGCCATTGCACTTCATTGATAAGAAACATCAGAAATCACAACTAGTTTCCATTAACTTGAAACTAAATCAATGTCCATCAATGTTCAAAATCATAACATGGTGGAATACATAGTAGATTTGTTCAAAAATAATGGGGACATATATAGAATACTCCTAGAGCTTTCTACTGACATGACAAATGCATTAATCTTAGTAACAGAGACAAAAACACAATATTAAACTCAAAAAATTAAGAAAACCTCTATAAGAGAGATTTTTGAAAGTCTAAAATCCTAATATTTAAAAAATCTAGCCAATTATAAAGAAGACAATCCTTATTTACTTATATAAATTTTCTCACCCAGAATATTCCTAGAAGATACTCCATCTAGAAGATATCTTTTCATAAACCTGGAAGGTCATGCTCTATAAGGAAATCATTCTAGTAGTTGGTTGTCCATATTATTATGCTTAACTCAAAGTTTTTTTTCATTTAAACTTGAGGGAGAATATTATTTTATGTTGAAAAAAAACTTTTGTCTCTATGTGAAACTATTTTTCCCTATCTTCAACTAATCATTTGCCCACTTAGGATGTATATGACTTGCCAGCTAAATATCCAATCACCATTTTCAACTCTTCAGAGAATAAAGAATTAAAGGATGGAGTTAAAAATATAAAATCTAAAAACTTATCTTCAAGTCATAGGAGATCTAAGTGACACTCTCCTTTAGAATCTTTATATCCTTCCTTCTTATGCTAATAATATTCACCTATTGTAACATCTTTTTAAGAGAAATCCTTGCCCAGCCTACCAGTCAATAGCCTTCCAAAAGGTCTAAAACAATTTGAAGGAAAATCTTTAATCTTATCATAGTTGAAGAGAATGATATTTTTTGAATATTGTTTACACATTGGACATTAAGACTCCACCTTGATCAATGTGAAGGTCTTTCCTTTTTCCTTTAACTTTTCCCATTCACATTTTTTTTACCCTTTTTGGTTTGACACTAAATGTCATGTGAACCATTCCTTCCCTCCATTTACCTTGAAAGGGTTTTGGACATATTGTGCACAACTAAACTTGGTAGGATTTTAGAATCAATTTACAAATTTGCACCCAACACAAATTTAGACATTGGTACCACATTTACACCTAGTAGGACTCCAAAACTCAAGTGCACATTTGAAAATTTTCATAACATCTCCACACTTGATTTCCCTTTATAAAATTTTGCATTAGTTTGGGCATCGTATCCTCACTTGAGTTTAGCATGACATTTTACAATGTCCATTTTGTCATGCATTATGTCAATTTCTTGGTGTCTATTACCATTTTTAGAAGCATTCTTGATATCCCTAGTTGACCTTTGAGCACTTTATTCTCACTCATCATCATCATCATCATCATCATCATCATCATCATCATCATCATCATCATCATCATCATCATCATCATCATCATCATCATCATCATCATCATCATCATCGTTATCATCATCATCATCATCATCATCATCATCATCATCATCATCATCATCATCATCATCATCATCATCATCATCATCATCATCATCATTATCATCATCATGTTTTCCTCTTACCTTAACAGTACATTCAACCTCTTCATCTTCACTTTGATTATTTCTATATTACTTATTGGCAACATTATTCTCCCATTTGGTCATAGCATCTATATCAATAAATATATCACAAAATTTTTATGCAAGGGAATTTTATGATAAAGGTGAAATTGATACTATAGATAATAATAGAATACTTATAGATAGTTTGCCATATTATAATCAAGCAAATTACCTTGACATACATTCATCTAGTTTATCATTAAGTTTATCATTTTCCATCAACTAGGAAAGTGGATTTTTTGAGAAACATTGATGAGGATAAATCTTACATGAGAGATGGTTTTGTTGGTTCTATGACCAATCAAATTCTCATATCTGTTAATCAGAAATCTATTGACATTAGTGAAGAAGATAAAGTTCAAAAGGATTATCTAACATACCAAAATATGATTTTGAATCCATGACCCTACTTTACATTCTCTATCCAACAAGGCTTATTTCAATTTCATACACATGATTAATGCCATGAATTGAACCTAAACATGGGATTGGAGATAACTACTGAGAGGCCCTTTCATGAGCACTCCAACTAGAAAATATGAACATGTCTTCATACTAAAAAGAACCCTCTTATCCTTGGAATATATGTGGACTTTTTCTTTGGTGGGATTTTGAGACCTAACTTTTGAACTTGTTTTCACTTCAAATATTTCTCCTTTTCTATTCCTATATAAATTTATACTCATCCCTTTGTTGGCACAGTAGTAGGCTTTGGAACTTTGTTTGTACATTCCAAATTATTAAATAAAGTTGAATTTTTAGGTTTAAATCTCCTCAAGGATCTCTGTAAACATCCACATGGACTTAGGACATAATACATTAGTATGTATTTCTTAAAACTATAGCATGGGTGTTTAAAAATTCAATAGGTAGTGGACTTTTGGTCACAATTTGTAATTTGCATATTAAATTTTGTTTTCCAAAGAACATTCCACTTTGCTATTTCTTTTTTAAAATCCTTTCTTTGCTTAAGACATCTATGAACTGCATGTTTGTGTTTGACCCAAGACTTTATGTTGCACTTACATTTTTGAGTTTTTATAAGGATATTAAAATATTTGCATGGGCTTCCTTTTGAAGGCACCTATATTATAGGCTTCAAACCTTTATTTTCAATTTTTTATTTGTAAGAAAAAAATTTAAATGTGATGTTACACTCCCCCCACTCCTTTTTCTCTCTCTTTCTCTTTAACAATGAACTTCTAACTCTTTCTAACAATTTACAACTTTTCAAACTAAACTTACAATGCAATGTCTTATTTCCCTCTTGAAGTCTCAAGACATTTAATATTTTACAATGGGAAGTATTAAAAATAGTATTCTTTTATAACTTTGTCACATATTTTAATGTCTATATCCCATCATAGACCCTTCATCCAAAACAAAATTAAAAATATGAAAATTTTAATCTTTAGTGGAAAATAATCTTACGGGGTTTTTCACAACATGATTTTAGAAGAAAAGTTTTTATTTTAGGTGAGCACTTATTGCAAAATTATTTTAGAGGGAAATATTTATACCTTTAAATACTCATCTCTCAAAAAGGGGACAAATTTCTCATGCAAATTTGGCTACTAATAGAATTGTTGCACTTGATCCATAGTGAGAAACAAGGCTGTTGTATGAAACATCCTAATTAGGGATATTTATTGAAAAACACATAACTATGATAAATCCACACTCTAATACTAATGATCTGATACCATTGAAATATCCATTTTACAATATATTTACTAAAAACATAGACTACCATAAATAAAAATTCATAAATCACCTATGACACATAAAATTCATATTTATTACACTCCATAAATTCCCTAAGACATTACAAATTTTAGATTTTAAATTAAACATAAACATGACATAACATAAAAAATTACTAAGAGAATCACTTATAATCTAATATCCCAAATCAGAGCCTACATGCAATGGCATAAAATCTGAAATGCACACCTTCTCTTATGATGACATGATGACTAAATACATTACATATAAATATAAACATATTTAGACAATAACACATAACATATATGTATTGGAAATCATGCTGAAAATACATCTATTACACAAAATTGAATAATGGTAATCTCTTACATTACAAGGTATGGAAACCTTACACAAATGGATGAAATCATAGACAATATACACTTTGAAACTTGAAACAAACACACTGGATACTCCACACAACTTGCACATTGAAATTTGGAAACTTGAAACACCTGCACTCTAAAAATCTTTAAAGATGAAATCTATAATAAAGATTAATTTTAATTCCTAGATGGAATTATTAGAACTATGAAGGGTGGAATATTTTGTTACCAAGACTAGGATTACAACTCTTTTATTGAATGAGAGAGAGAGAGAGAGAGAGAGAGAGAGAGAGAGAGAGAGAGAGAGAGAGAGAGAGAGAGAGAGAGAGAGAGAGAGAGAGAGAGAGAGAGAGAGAGAGAGAGAGAGAGAGAGAGAGAGAGAGAGAGAGAGTTCATTTCAAATCCAATAAATTTGTGCTCCTTGAGTGGGTACACTATTTAACAATAATGATATGTTTATCCCATTATGATAATGGTCAAAAGTGGATCACATGACAAATCCTTCATTTGCCTTGGTCTCCTACTTCCCATGTGACACCAAAAAGATCTAAGAAAGGCTCTAATCACCTTTTGACTAACTTTTAGACAATAAAATCATCAAGCTACCAAAAAATCCATCCCATGTTTGTCACATGTGTGATCAAGTACATGTGACTGATATAAGGACAAGAAACCTATATTCTAGTTGAAGTTGTGCCCCACTCTTTTAAATAAACATATTCCTTTCAAATATTCCCTTGTCTTTAATAAGCATGTGGATTATAAAATAAAAATAATTAATTTGTAAAGTGTAGTAGTATGGCCCACCTCTGCACATGCCTTAGATTATCATGTGGGCTATACCACATCACCCTGAGACACCTCATCCCTATGTCACCTCATAACTATGCCATGTCACCATTAATAGTGACACATGAATAGTACTAATCAATGGTGCTTTGGTGAATAGTGATCTAATATTCCCTTATATTACCTGGCATAGCCTATGGGAATAATATAGGTTATCATTCCTCTACCAAATAATATAGTATGAAGTAGGGGACATTACTATCCTCCATTCCCAAGATTTATTATCCCCAAACAATTTTAGGTGGGGATTCTAAGAACTCTATTCTCCTTCTCACATGGAATCCTCTAATGGAAAATCTTTCCACTGCACCAAAAAATCTTTGATGACTCAGTTTCTAAGCTTCTTCCATTATACATCCAAGATTATTTCTAGAATAAGAGTCAATTTTTCGTCCAAAACCATTGGTGGTAGCTCAAAATATTTCTCAATATGTTTTCCAATTGCCTTCTTGAGGCAAGACACATGAAAAAAATTGTGTATCATGCTATGCTCAGCCAACACTAGTTCATATTCAACCTCAATAATAACTTGATGAAATATACATAGATTAATAATACTAAACTATAACCTACAATGTGTAATTATTTATTCCTTTCGAATCTAATATTCTAGTTCCTTTACAAATAATTTTAATAATGTAGGTATAATGGGACATCATTTTTTAAATACAATACTAATTTTGTTTTTTTATTTATTATTTCCATTGTTTATATTTATGAGAACTACCAAGTTTTCTATAAATTTTTCATATAAGGAAAAAGATGCTTCTATCCACTCAACATGGCTATCTACTATTTCATATGTCCCCCATTTTTTTCAAAGAGTTGTATCAAAATATGCAAATCCAATATAAATAAATTTAAAACTCTCTTGTGTTTTCTTAAAAATAAAATCTAAGAGTTATCAAATGGTAGATGGTTGATTTTTTGGATCATAACCTTGCTTGAGGAGACATTTTAAAGAATAATTTTACAAAATTTCTTATTTTTATCTATAGAATAGAGACATATACCTTGTATAAAATAATATTAACCATGATGGTTCTATAAATTCTAAGATTATTTATTTCACCCACTATGTGGATAGGTATGAATTTGTTGATATTTCAATCTATAGGTAAATTATATAACATTTATTTAATAAACATAAATTTAATATTATATGTATAGGTGAACCACCCTATTTGATAATTTAAACAAATAAAACATGTGAATTAGTTGTCTTTCCATGCTCAATTTACTTAATGCCATCCTCAACATCCTTTTTTGAGATATCTTATATATTTTTCATACAAAAAATCATTATGTAGTCATTCACCTTAATTTATTTTTCATACAATTTCCACATAAATGGTGCCACCTTAAATATCTTTATTAACCTAATGTTTCATTAATGTAACAATTTTTATTATAGGATGTCATCTTAGTTCTTGGATTAGTTACTCATGTTTTTTAATGATGAACAATTTTTATTTTTATTTTTTTCATTTTTTTTTTATGTTACAATTTCATGTACTCATTCAACTAACATATATATTCATCTTAGATTATATAAAACAAATGTTTTTGATTTGGATTTTGTTCTTCATGGTACGATCCATTACTTGGTTGAATATTATGTTCTCTATTTCTTTTTATTTTAATAAATGTAATGCCATATAAAAAATAGAGGGCCCATGAAAAATCTAAAATGAAAACATACACACATATGTACTCATAAGAGATACAATTTATTGACTAATAAAAGATAAAATATATTAATTACCAAATTATTATACATTGCTATGTGCACCAAATAATGTTTGCACTATAATAGGACTCTTTAAAATAATACATCTCCATCAACTAAGGAAATGACTCTAAGGTCAATTTTAACATTGCATAAGGACATAAAATGTATATACATAGGGAATAAATATTTAAGTGATATATTTTTATTGATTAACTAAAATATGAAATCATTCCCCAAGATACACTTGACCTTGTCACACATTTGATGATAGATACAATCATAAAATGTGCATTACATAGATTTATGAACATATTAAATCATGTCTTGGTAAAAAAGTCTACCTAATTTTAAATTCACAAGTGTGAAAAATAAACACACTAACACCTTCTTTGAACATAAACTCAGGTAACATAGTAAACAATAAAAATTATTAAGCTTATAAGAATGGGTTGTGTTAACTAAGCCTGATCATGTACCCCTATACAATGATAGAGTAAAAAATGAATCGATGCTTATAAATAAATATTTAATTTTATGAATCCATTAAAGGAAGTAATCAAATATAGCCTCCATAAAAGAGGATGTACAATGAGAACTACATGTTGTAGATAAGTCTATAATGTGGACTTTTTGACTAAAATGAATGGGTAAAATACATCAAGGAGGTTAGCTTATAAACTATTATGAATTTTAATACCAATAAATAATGATGGCTTATATATGATGTTATAAATTTTGATACCACCAAAAATGGCTCAGAGACGATGTTATAAAAAAAATTTACCAGTAATTATAACTCATAAACAATATTTTATATTTTGATACCAACTGATTATTATTTATAGTATATAATAATGAACATGAGGTGAATAATATATTTAAATAATTAATAATCACTATCATTACAAAATGTCCATGTGAATTCTAATTAGTAGTGAAGATAAAAAATCAATCTCTCTGAAAGTGTCAATGTTATGGGTGTGTATAAAAACACAACATAAATCCGTGAATAACAGTGTGTAAAATACCACATGGAGAACTTTACATTAATATTTTAAAAAAAATAGATATTTTTATATCATTATTTCCAAATTGAAATTTTGATAGAGTGTCATCATTAATTTTTTATATGATGATGAGACCTTTAGCTCATTTAGCTATCATAAATGTTTCCCTCAAGGGAAAATGACAATGTCTCTAGTTAGAAGTGGGTTGAGTTATGGTGTGGGTTTATTAAACCTCCATGCATCCTTAAAAGACAAAAGGTAGTGTTCTCTAATATATCATTTGTGTCAAATAAACTTATAAATTTTATCTATGAACATAAACAATGATTTTGTGGTGTCAAATAAATGTTGGAAAAAATATATCACTTCACTTCCATATGTTTTTGTTAAACACTTTTATGTATAACAAATTATTAAAAATGTTTTGTTTTAAAAATAGGAATCTTGAAATTATCTATTAAAAAAATATAACACTTCATAAGGATAGAGATTAATTCCCACAACCATGGATGGGAAAGCAAAGAAATGTTATTTACTTAGAAATTCCAACCCTGCCTGATATCACATCTATTACTAAAAAATAAAGTGATCTTTAAATAAAGAAAATTATATTGAAAACATAAAAATGGAAAAAGTAATAAAATATTGGGAAAAACAAAAAATTATCTTTAAAACAAAAACAAAAGCTAGAAAAGAAATTTATCATCTATTGTTGTATTTAAAACAAGGGATAAAGGAGAATTTTCCTAACATATGAATTGAAGAAGGAAGGATGCAGCATGGAGAGGAACAAACACAAAGGATCTATGCACAAATTTTGATGGTAGGTGGTGTAATTAAATTCAATGATTGTTGAACTAGGATCTAAGTGGAATTACATTATGGGTAATAATATATAGATATAAGGAATAATATTGAATGAGGTTTGGATAATAGACTGAATAAGATAAAACAAATGTATATTGTAGTATAATACTTCTATCTAGGTGTAGTTATATAAGTTAATTTGACAATTTTATTTGTGGGATTTCCTACCTAAGATAGGTTTTGTTCATATTCTATGCAACTAGTTAAGTGGAAAAAAATAGAAAATGTATACCTTAGTTTCTAGTATTAAATATTTAGGAGGGACACCATATGGCAATTTTGGGAGACTTAAATATAAAAAAAAGGAATTTATTCCTTTGTGTGTGTGTGTGTGTGTGTGTGTGTGTGTGTAAATATCATAGCCTATATATGCCACTTGAGACTTAAATATAAAAAAAAAGGAATTTATTCCTTTGTGTGTGTGTGTGTGTGTGTGTGTGTGTGTGTGTGTAAATATCATAGCCTATATATGCCACTTACGAATAGATAGGTTAGTGAAACTTAAGGATATGTTATTAAAATTTAAATACTTATTCTTTCCATAAATAAGGAAATTGATAATTTCTCTGAGCCTAGCTATTCATGTGTTCAAATTTGTCATCTATATAACCTGTATTTAATAAACCATGCTCATACAAGTCTCAAAAAATTAGAAGAATATATATATAAGAAATAGAATAGTGAAACAAAGAGGTGGCATTCTAGGTGCTTGTGAGTTCTATAAAAACACTACATTTTTTTATGAGGTGTCATTTTATTAGGAAATTCCTAAAATTCTTAAAATCAAGATTAGTTTTTTAGAGAATCATATGCGTGATGGTTCTTGGGTGCCAAACCTATTTGACTATAAATCCAGTTTTGAAAATAGAATTAAAGATGGATATTTATAAAATAAAATCCTTTAAACAAACTCATTTAACCCAAAAATTTTAAGTGCAACAAGTTGATGCCCTCCTTTCAATTAGCTCAGATTAGTATGTTGTATAATGTTTTTGCTAAGCAAGCTCATTAAAACACTCCAAATTGTACAACTCCATTTAATCTATAAATAATATGAAAAATGATTTAGGGTGTCTTCTTTTAGACTTTTCCTATCAAAAATTCTATGGCATCATAAATTTAGTGAATAAAATCATTTCAATATATGCCTTCAAAATCTATACTTAGTATCTGATATACTAGTATGGTGCTACACTTTATTATTCTAAGCTATACTTAAGATTTTTCTAACTAGTGGGTATTTATGTGATAAAGAATTTAAAATTTATAATATTGTCCCAAGTATTTCAAAGTGGATTATACTACCAACATGAGTTGGGAATTATTCCTTATAAATGTCGTGGCTTGAGTAAATAAAAATAGATTATAATATTGAGTGGTCATAAATTATCTATAGTTATATATAATATATCTCCTCTATGGGCATCACTGAAATATTATTAGAGAATGTTTTTGAAGTTTTCATCTATGTAGCAAAACTTAGGTGGATTAAACAATCTTGATTTATGTAAAGAATTAAATAAATATTTTTTTTAAACATTCAAAATCTTCTGATAGATTTCTCCTATAATTACAATAATAGAGTTATATTTTTGGTGGGCATAAAACTTGTATTGGTAACTTTAATGTGGGATTAGCATTACAAAACTAGATTCTTGTAATTATTATATAGATAACCAAAATATGTGATAGTGGAGTTGAACAAATAAAATATAGCTATCTTATATTATGGATTAAACTATAGAAAATTTAGACTCCTTAATACATGAAACCCACCATGTCGAATTTAACATTGAATTGCATATTAGCTTAATTAAAAAATGGGGTAGTCTTCTTTAGTTAAGATTTTTACGAGAAAAACTAATCAAAAAAATGAAATATTACTTGTAAACCCCAAATTATAACTACTTGTGAAACTAAATTACTTGTGTTTCAAGAAAACAAAGTTATATGTGTTCTACCTATTGTATACAATGTTTATTTCCATGAATTTATGACTAATTCATTAGATTGGTTTCAAGGCTTAGTAGTTTTACTTAAAAACACTAAAATGTGGTTTGAAAAATGCATAACATTACAATACCTACATGTGGTGCATGTTAGGAAGTATGAGTGCTGGTATATAGGGATTATACATATAATTCATTAGATGATTGAAATAAGTTATTAAATTATTTAAAATCATAGATGATAACGCTTAAAATAGTCTCTTTGATGCAAATGAATCAATAGGATAATGGGTTATATGAACTATTTGACTCACTAATAGTAATGTGAATAATTATTAGTCATATGTAATTAATATGGAATATTTTTGTGCATTACATACTATGAGTGTATTATTATGTATAAATACTTAGTTACACTTAGTATGTAATGGTATATAATGTCACATATTTATATGATTTGAGACTTTGGTAAGCTTGTATGTAGTGTACCTATGTGGTATAATTTTTTTATGGTTTTTTTGTATTATCTGCATGGGTTGGTTGAGTCTTAAAATTCGTAAGTTTGAATGATGTGTTGACATGTAGCTGTGAACCTATGATAATATGAGATATCATAGGTTATTATAGTATAAAAGTATATTGTAATCATTTAGTACATACTATAAATATTAAGCGCAAACTCTTATCTAGTTTTGATTGTTTTAATGTATAGATGTTTATTGTTAGGGATAGTATGTGTTGTTTTAGCTGGTAAGACTTGTGTATGCATGCATGAAACTTTGAGATTTTAGAATATTTTGTATTGTTATGTTATTTTGTTCCATGGGAATGATGATTTACTTAGATATATATAGTTATTTATATAATGCTTATGTTTTTGTGTATTTGAGACTACTTCATATGACTATTTTGGAAAAACTAGTAGTTAAGTCTTAAAATACTAGATAGTAGTAATATGGGTTGCCATAGGGTGTAGATAATTGAAAACTAATTATATTATTTTAATTGTATATTTAAATTATGTGTTTATATAGGTTGTATAAGTGTAATCATTATTCATATTATGGGATAGAAGATAATAAAGGATTCATGCATATGTTTGACAGTCTAAACATATGATGTTATTACTCTTTTATATAGCTTGTTGTATGAAACATTTGCTAGTAGGATATAAGTTGATTAATATTGTGGTCAAATTTTGTTTGACCAATTTTCATTAATAATCCAAATTAAGGAGGGAAATGGACTTCACTAATTTATTGGCATTACAATGTTAGATAAAGCCAATTCGATCAAATGGTGTGTATGAAATTGATTGATCTAGATCATTATCATTTATTATTTGTAAAGATATATAATAAATTATATTTGGTGAGACATTAGCATTTCATGAATGTGGTTCACATGTTAGTATAATATATTATAATATAACAAATTTCTATGATATACATCATGTTTAGTTTAGAATCATACAACACATCGGTACTTTCTAATCTCTTTAGATTCATGTGCCATCACTATCTACCTATTCATGAAGGGAGGGCCATTCCCTGATGGGATTAGTGCTAGGGATCATTGGTCCATGTTTGGTTTGTTAAAGTGCTTGGATCATGTTCTACCTCTCCATAGTAGTACTATGATTGAGACAACACTTAAGATTACCATAGATACTAGAGAATCAAGGGAAATCATGCTTCGGGGAGACATGTATCCATATATACATTGTGGTGTATTGTATTTATCACTGAGTTGTAATTAGTTTCTATTATAAATCAATAAAAATTGTTGTATATTTGTTTCAATTGTAATTGATTTAATGAAATTACATTCTATATTTGCATTATGATATGTACTCTCATGATATTAGAGATTAGTTTTGTGTAATAGATTAATTATTATTTCAATTATCACCTTGTAAAATTCTTGTCATCTCTATACATTCTTGTGGTGTAATCTATATTTGGTATATGTATTAAACAAAAAAAAAAATCTCACATATTTATAGGTCTAACCTAGTGGGGTTGTTACATGTGGTATTAGAGTTGTGGCTTGAACTCTAGGACCTAATGAGTCCATTAGTATTTTCATGTCTTTTAGTCATCATTGTAAACCTATTGTCATGAACTATTGCACTAGAATTTAGACTTGTGGTGTCTTAGTGCGGAACCATGTTGCACTATGATTAGAGTTTTGTGACATTAATAAAATGTGTGTGGGACATTGGTGTGTATCTTTTAGATCATTCTTAACCTTTTGTGTTATCAAGGATATCAGTTTATCAAATTTTCCATTGGTGATGGTTGTATTCGAGTCTTGGTTAGATGATTATATAGCATAGTTCATGAGTTATGAACAAAAGCTTTCTACCATAGTTTGATCACATAGACCGAACAACTAAAGTATGATTATGACTTATTTGATTATCAAGTCATTTTTGTGATTGATTTTTGTGAAGATTGATCATCTCAAGATGCTTATAATTTAAATTTATGTTCTTTAGTTTTTTGTGTGTTTTATTTCCTAAATTTGGGATTGGGAAATCTTAGAAGACTAATTTTTTTGGTACCACCTAGGGTGGTGGAAATATTCTTAGTAGAGTGATGTTATATTGCTTGATAATTCCATTGTGTTAAGAGTTGGTTTATCAAATTTAGTGTCCTCTTTTATGTAAATTATTTCTAATTTTGGTTTCATTGTAATCCCTTGATATTTGTGGGAGAATGTTTTCTACTCTTGGTGAGAGATAAATTCTAAGATTATATGGATAGACACATCATTATGTTGGCATATCTCTCTCAATTATAGAAGTAGACTGAGATACCATACTTACAAAATTGGGTAAGTAGGTAGTGTTTGGGTAACATTGACTTATGAAATTTTCTTTTTACCTTGAGAGGGTAAGTAAGATTTTTTTTAGATGATGATTCTCTAATTTTTTTTAATAATTATTTAGAGACTATCTTTAGCTAACTTAAGATTTTTAGACCATGTGGGGTGGAAAATCTTGATCTATACATTAAATTTTATATAAGATAGTTATAATTAGTATGATATTATTCACCCATGTATAGATTGATACTGATCTCTTTTGTTAAATGCATGTTGTTTTAAAGAGATATTTTTATACCTTCCACCAGAAGTGAGTAGGGTATAATAGGTGTGGAACATCTTAATAATATAGAGGATGAAATAAACTTTTAACTTATTGTGTAAAAGTAAGGAGATATTATTTTCTTTATTTCCCTATAATGTTTAAAAAATGGTGTGATTCTTGACCTATGAATTTTATGTTAATTTTAACATTAATTTATCTTAACCATGAATATAACTCTATAAGTTAAGACTACAAAATATGATACTAGTTATGTGTGGCTAGAAGTAGATTAATACAATTATGGATTGATTGTATGATTTATTTTGTATGTATCAAGGTACATCTAGAATCATTTAGAGTATAGATTACTTCTAATGATCTAATAGCATAAAATAGTGACTTTTTGAAAAATTTATGTGCACATTTTGAGATCATTAGGTTGTGGAGACCTAAGGGAAGAGTGGTGAAGTGGGAACATGAGTTATAAGTGATAGGATGATATCCTACTTATCCTCACATTAAATCATATTATGGTACTGAGTTGGATTGATAGATGGACTTATCAAATTTAGGATTTAATAAACAAAACATATTAAATTTAGTTGTATGGCCATACACATGTATACAATGGATAGAGATTCCATATGGATTAGTATTCCATAATTTTTTTAAATTTATATTTAAAATTCCTATTCATTGTCATACTTGTTAGGAGCTTCATGGAGTAGTGACAGTATTGACATGTTATACTTCTCCAAAGCTATGTGAAGTAGTAATAGTATTAATATATACATAAAATTC